>OZ038505.1:2212500-2262500 GCA_964036315.1 Acanthosepion esculentum
AAATTTGGAAACGGCATGCTTTACTGCTTAGCATACGTGACGGAAGTTCCAATACCAACAGCGCAGAGTGTTTGGGTGTCAATCTGATGACAGTCCAGAGTGAAAGTGTGTCTATCTGAGAACAGTCCATAGTGATTGGTGTCAATCTGAGGACTGTCAACTGTGTTTGAGAGTCAATCTGAGGACAGTTCAGAGTGATTGGGTGTTAATCTGAGGATAGTCCAGAATGATTAGGTGTCAATCTGAGTACAGTACACAGTGATTGGGTGTCAAGATGACGACAGTCAATAATGTTTGGATTTCATTCTGAGGACAGGCTAGAGTGATTGGGTGTCAACCTTACGACAGTCCAGAGTGATTGGGTGTCAATCTGAGGACAATCCAAAGTGATTGAGTGTCAAAATTAGGACAGTCCACAGTGATTGTTTGTCAATCTGAGGACAGTCGAGAAGGTTTGGATGTCAATTTGATTACACACCAGATTGATGGGGCTTCAATCTGAAGACAGTCAACTGTGTTTGAATGTCAATCTAGGGACAAATCAGAGTGATTGGGTGTCAATCTGAAGACAGTCCAGAGTGTTTGGTTTTCAATCTGAGGACACTCCTGAGTGTTTTGGTGTCAATCTGAGGACAGTCCATATTGATTGGCTGTCAATCTGAGGACATTCCAGAGTGTTTGGGTGTCACTCTGAGGACAGTCCAGAGTATTTGGGTGTCAATCTGTGAACAGTCAAGTGTGATTGGTTGTCAATCTGAGGACAGTCAAGAGTGATTGGGTGTCTATCTGAGGAGAGTCCAGAGTGATTGGGTTTCAATCTGAGGACAGTCAAGAGTGTTTGGGTGTAATCTGAGGATAGTCTAGAGTGATTGGGTGTCAATCTGAGGACAGTCAAGAGTGACTGGGTGTCAATCTGAAGACAGTCCAGAATGACTGGGTGTCAATCTGAGTACAGTTCAGAGTGATTGGGTGTCAATCTGAGGTCACTCCAGAGTGATTGTTTGTCAATCTGAAGACAGTCAAGTGTCATTGGGTGTCAATCTGAGGACAGTCCACAGTGATTGGGTTTAAATCTGAGGACAGTACTGAGTGATTGGTTTTTAGTCTGAGGAGACGTTTGAAAACACTGTAAGTGCGGTAAGGGACATTTGATTTGAAAAGATCACTTAAGACATGATAATACTATCAGAAGTAAGACATTATTAGAAAAAATATTGAAATCAACTAAACATCTACAAATATATGTGTATATTGGAAAGAATGAATAAAAACTATTTTGAAGAGAGGTGCAAATGACAGGAAAGGTATAAGGTGCTCGACCAACAAATGAAACACTCATCAGGGTGTGATATTTGATCAAATATGAGCAAATTAACGCGAAATTATCGAGTCGGGCAACAAGATATGTCACTAGAACTTTTCTTGATTGATTTAATATTATAACCATTTATACCTCCTGAACACATTTTGGCAGAAGTTTTGCCAGCCTGAAAAAAAAAAAAGAAAAGTTAAATTTTAGTAATTTTCAGGGCATACGACCATATCACATTGAAACATTGGTTTCCGTACGATCACAGCAGATAATCAATGTGGAACGTGGTCATTACCTAGATGGGCGACCGTCTGGGAATATCAGCTGGTGTGAGCTTGGACGTGCGAGGTGTGTATTGGATGATTGCTTGGAATTGTTAATCGGAGTCACCTTATTTCTGGAGAATTCTCTTCAATATTCACATCAATCTCGGGCTTACTGGCTTGCGCATGATCACTGAAGTTAAGCAACGTCGGGCCTTGTCAGTACCTAGATGATTGACCGCGTGGAAATACCAGAATCGGAATTGTTAATCCAAGAACCGACTTCAAATTCTAGCTGTATTCGTTATATTCCCTTCGACACAAAAACTATTAAAGCGGGTATTAAACCACCTCTTCTCCCTCCAAGCTGTGGGTTAATTAGTAATACTTGTATCACTAAATCATTGTTATCTCCCGACCCCTAAAAATATTTCAATCTAGAAATATTTTCTGGCTTTAAATAAGCAGCAAGGGATTGGTAAAGCGTAGAAAACGAATAAATCAATCGTATTCTTCTCCTTCTTCTTCTTCTTCTTCTTCTTCTTCTTATTATTATTATTATTATTATTAAATATATAAACAAGACGTCATGGGTATGACGATAAACTACATCTGGCAGCAATATTTCTGATCTTAATTGCTGTTGTTTCTCAGTACACGTTGACCCAGAGTGGTAGCAAATGTGTGAGTCCCAGCTATGGGAAAATTATTGACTCCCAAGCAGGCGTCAAAACACTATGAAAGTATAAAATTAGATTTTTATAATAAAAATACCAGCAATATATTTGATTCCCAGAAAACGTTTCTTTGGAAAAATATCTCAAACTGATTTACAAAACGATTTCTTACATAGAATACATGTTCTATTCATACGAGCATATCCTAAAGAACTTGTTAACATTAAATAAAGCATTGGATTTGATATTCCATAAAACAAAATAAACCAAACCAAAGAATAAACTAGATGAGAAAGAGGATGTCACTATTCAAGTAGAGCGTTGAATATAAGTAAGAAAAAAAAAACGAAAATCGGGAGAGATGTCTAGACTATGTAAAGAACGTGTCATTAAGGTGATAATAATTCCAGCCTTTATAGGTGCATTTCGATCAGTCCTTCGAAGCCGGGCAAAATTATTAAAAGCATCAGAAAATTGAGCTTATATCGATATTATCACGACGACTATATTACTGAAAGAGTTGGAAAAATTCAGTAGCTTCCTGGAGTATTGACACACACGTACAATCAGTTAACATACAAAATTAGCTCAAGGACTAAACTGCTAAAACTACTACTAAAGCGTTTGTTAATCATTTTAAATCAAGCGAGGCAATGAAGCCACTAAAACGCAAGGGGTTACTGTGTGAGACAGAATCCGAGAAAAAAGAAAACATTATTAAGGAGAAAGAACAATAAACGAACATTAAGAAGATAGATTGTTTGATATTCTTTGATTAGATGTGCTTAACCTTCCTGTTGACAATTGTACTACAGTGGCTTTTTCATTGATGCTTTTGTACATTCTCGCTTCTTCCCGCCTATCCAGCCGCTATAACACATAGGAATCGTTTTTCCCCATGTACCAGTAGGATAATTTCGATCACAACCGTCCCCTATTTGCGACTGCTCGAAGTAATTGTTAATTAAATTAAAATTTTTGGAGATCATTGTAGACTGGAAAGTAAGAAACCTGAAAACAATTCCACAATAGAAAAAAAAAAATTAGCTTAGAACTTACGGTTACATGCAATCTATGTACCGAAGAGAATAATTAAGATTATCAGAATAATTAACATGAACAGCCGAGATGCCAGGTCAGGACCAATAACACTGCAGATACATTTTTGTATTTTATCAAGAATGTCCAAATGCAATTATCCTATTAATAATAAGAAATAGCAGGACACATACAGCTTACACAGTGATAATAATATATATTTAATGTTGCACTATGTACTTTTCAAAAACTGACAATTCGCAGTTCAGTTCGACATTCCAACTACCTGAAGAAGGCCGTAGAGTACAATGGCAGAAACGTTGGGAAAATATGGCGACAGAGATGAAGAAAATGGTCCGAATAATGTAAATAGTGTGCATAATACCCCATCTCAGAAATATAGACAGATACGGAAAGGGCGAAACGTTGTAATAAATATGGCAACAAAGATAAAGACAATAGTCCGAATAATATAAATAGTGTACATAATACCTCATCTCAGAAATATAGACAGATACTGAAAGGCCGTAACGTTGTAATAAATATGGCGACAAAGATGAGGACAATAATCCGAATAATGAAATAGTGTACATAATACCTCATCTCAGAAATATAGACAGATACTGAAAGGACGTAACGTTGTAATAAATATGGCGACAAAGATGAGGACAATAGTCTGAATAATGAAATAGTGTACATAATACCTCATCTCAGAAATATAGACAGATACTGAAAGGCCGTAACGTTGTAATAAATATGGCGACAAAGATGAGGACAATAGTCCGAATAATGAAATAGTGTACATAATACCTCATCTCTGAAATATAGACACATACTGAAAGGCCGTAACGTTGTAATAAATATGGCGACAAAGATGAGGACAATAGTCCGAATAATGAAATAGTGTACATAATACCTCATCTCTGAAATATAGACACATACTGAAAGGCCGTAACGTTGTAATAAATATGGCGACAAAGATGAGGACAATAGTCCGAATAATGAAATAGTGTACATAATACCTCATCTCAGAAATATAGACAGATGCAATTATCCTAGTAATAATAATAAATGGCAGGACACATACAACTTACACAGAGATAATAATATATATTTAATGCGACACTCTGTACTTTTCAAACATTGACCATTCGCAGATTTTTGTTCACCCCTTGAAAGGCAGTAAAGCCACTAAGATACAAGGAGTTACTGGGTGTGGAAGTATTAGAAAACAAACAATATTAAAGAGTCCGAACGCAGTAAGTACAATCAGGAGCATATTAGATAGCGGTTGACATTGCACTTAAATTTTCGAAGATTAAAGTTGACAGGAAATCATGGAGCCGAAAGAGAGCTCCACAAGCGAGTAATGCGAGAAAATAATCTCTCGGCATATTACTT
This sequence comes from Acanthosepion esculentum, assembly GCA_964036315.1. Taxonomy (NCBI): domain Eukaryota; kingdom Metazoa; phylum Mollusca; class Cephalopoda; order Sepiida; family Sepiidae; genus Acanthosepion; species Acanthosepion esculentum. The sequence goes on from OZ038505.1 coordinate 2,217,192, forward strand.
ACGTCTATATCCAGTACTGCGCTTAAATTCATAAAATCTAGGTGTCATAGCGATGAGCTCATCCGAACAATTACCATGAAATATTTATAGAAAAAAAAAACACAGAGAGGCAACTTTTTGGCGATGGGAAAGTGACTGAAGCCGAAAGGCTAGATCAGGGCCAATGATATTGCTGATTCATATTTCGATTTTATCAACGATCTCTAGATATAAACAATGAGCTCCAGACTAGATGTGCCAACAACATCCTAAGCGTGGACGAATTGTAGACTTATAGATACACAATATAGATTTCTGCACAAGACAGTGAGCCAACTTTTTTAGCAGCTGGCCTAACAATTGATTCAATATTGTCCCTCCACTTCATGTCAGCCGAGAACATGAGCCCGAGAAGGCGCCACGAGTCACTCTACTGAAAGAGTTTCGCAGATAATTAATAAAGAGTAATTTAATTTTGGGGGCATTAAAATTGACAAGCCATAACTTGCTCTAGATAACAGCGGACTGAAGGCAATTTTGACATCAACCGTTTAATTGATGAGACTTACTATCGAGACAAGAGTAAACGGATGTGTCACTAGTATAAATATCAAGTTGAAAATAATTAAAAACAAAGCAGAACCAAGGATATAGATCTGTGGGACACCTGCAGTAGTACAGTGTAACCCGGATATAAGAGACCCGGATATTAGAGAAACCCGGATATAAAAGAGCTTTACTCTGGTCCCAAATTAGAGCCTGTGTTAATAAAACAAAATAGACCAAACCCGGATATAAGATAAACCCGGATATAAGAGACTTCGTCTCCGGTCCCGACAACTCTCTTATAACCGGGTTACACTGTACATGGAGACCTGCATTAGTAAATGAAGTACTGTTGGCATGTTTGGGCGGGGGCTGCCCTATGTTCACTTTCCAGTCTCGATAGAGTTCAAAAGCGTCTCTGAGTCTTTGTTGAAGAAGAATTATTTTCCACCCGCTAATCTCTCTCTCACACACACACACACACACACACACACACACACACGCACACGCACACAGGCGAGATGTCTCTCCATACTCTATCGCTATTTCCATAAACGAACTACATTCCTTGGTTCCGCCAGTTTTTAACCGTCATTGTTAGGACCCGCTATGCTACTTAGTATCAAACCACCCATATCCCTTCCGTATTCCTTCGGCGAGAAGAAGCTCCACTCAAACAGCTTTTTCCCGCGAACCACTGCCCTGTGGAACAGGCTCCCAAGAGGATGTTTCTCCGATCACAACAATCTTAACCTGTTCAAGTCTAGTGTTATTCGTATACGTATAACTACCCCTTAACGTAACCCTCTGACAATTTTTTTTTCTATCCTCTGCCAGCCGCTATGATGGAGAAAGCATTACCTCGAACCGTCGCCAGTGAGACACGGTGCAAGAGCACTAAGCATAATTTAACTTTTCACTATAAAAAAAACTGCCTTTATTTAAGATGACCCTTTTTAGTACTATTCCGTCTGTCTACATCTCTCTCTTTCTTACTGCTTCGGTCACTATGTCCCTCTCTCTTTCTGCTTGCTTTTCGATAAAATGCGCTAACCCTGTTAATATATAAATACGCCGATACTACAACAGGCTCTTGTGTTTTCTAATCTAAACTGGAAGTATTAACATATATATGTTTTGTCTTGAAGAAGTAAGATGCGCTATAATAAACATCCGGTTTAATACCACAAATTACATTTTTTTTATTTCGCTATGTCACAATGAGGTCAGTCTTTTTAAGTGTCATACGTTATAAACGCTTGGGCGATTATATCTTTTTCGATTTGCCAATGGCTATCAGATAAACTACGCCGCAGTAGTTCATAATGTGATGCATATTTTTTCGAATGTTTGTCCACGGTAATTATCTGTTACCCCCTATACAAGTAGAATTTTATTGAAGATAAAAAAAAATATTGAAGGAGAATCAGCAATATTATTAGCTCTGATCGGGTGGCTCAGTCACGTGCCCACCACCGGAAGTTTGCCGTTCTGTGTCTTTTATTTATAAATACTTTCATCGTAATTGTTCGGATGAGCTTTTTGCTATGGTACCTAGACTCTATAAGTTTAAGCGCAATACTAAACGATTGGCGAGATCTCATCAATTTGCAATTGAGCTAGCTAAATGTAGCAGTAACTTCTGTGCTGACCGCTACTTTCTCTCACCTCTCATGTGAGGACTTCCCTTCCAGCCCCATCCATTCCAGTCAACTTTACTATATAAGAGTTTAAATGCAATTCCAATCATTATCTACTCTCCTCCAGATTAATCTTTTCTCATTAAAGTAGACATTTATTAATTGCTAAATATTTTATAAAAATGGAAGTTGTTCTTTCTATATAACGCCACAATATATTAAAATTATTAATGACAATGAAAACGGAAAATGATCGTTGGTCCTCTGAGGAATCCATAAAATTTTGAAGCTTTCTAGAAGAAAACATACTAACATATTTCTAACTTGGATTGATTTCAAGAAGTCCGATGACATGGTTCTTGTATCATTGAGGCCTTTCAGATATTTGGTTTTGCTGAAAACAGCATCAGCCTTTTAATGAATAATATCAGTCAGTTAAATGTCATACGCGATACGCGCTTGGGCGATCAAGTCTCTTTCTATATATTTTAGACAGAAGATTTTTCCGCAGTAGGTTGCTGTTACTTTTCTGCGATAGATTTGACACCAAGAAAGCTATAGTAAACATACTGTCCTGCTATTCCAATCATAGCTGGTGCGGGGAGATGTATTCATACCTTTCCCAAGGGTATTGTTGAGTCTTGACTCATTGTTGAATCTCGCCTAATGCATGGAATAATAATGCAACACAAAATGTACTTAGAACAAGAATGTATTATAACAAGAAAGTGTACACAATAAGTACATATAGTATTTCTGTATATTTCTGGGAAGACGTTCCTGGAGAATGTGTTGACTAGTCGCAGTCGATCAGAGTCTCTAGTTGGATCTCGTGATTCCTCTTCTCTCGTCTTCCGGTACCAACCACTATTTATATAGTTGGTAGTCACCTATGCAGATTAGGTGGATCCCACCACAACAGGTATTTGCGCGTAAGCAAATGTAACGAAATCGACTGGAATTTGAACTCGTGTTAGCGATTTTTTTTATTACGAGCTCTTATTCAACACACTGCACATACTGATTGGAAAATTACGTTGATCTCAAATAATTGATTTCTTGAGAATGTCAATATAGAGAAGAAGGTGGCTAGTTTCCGCCCATAATACTAAACTCTCTTAAAATCTCTGTAGATAAAACCTATTGATTTATTCGATGAAGTTATTTAGTTCAGTTATAAAATTAAACAGGAACATCTTGAGAGTTTATGTAGAATTATTTCCCGCAGTAAGTTTCCATTTCTTTCTGCGGTAGACTGTTTAGCAATGAAGGCTATAGAACCTTTTCACCTCTGTTATTCAACCCATAGCTGGGAGGAGATGTGTTCATACCTTTCCCTAATGTATTAGCGCGTAAGTGAATGCAAAGAACCTGACTGAAAATTGAATTCACTGAAGCAATGGCGGATAAAAGAAGACTGCGGGGAATGCTGGAGTACTGGGAAGACTAGTGATCACTTCCTAAAAGACAAGAATATTTCTTGAATTTGTGTCATCTTCATCAGTTCCATGACTGGGTGTGGTCGTAGGATTGCTACCCAACTGAGTATCTGATCAGATTCCTCAGTATGTCTGCATTGTGTGCCAGTTAAAAGCTGAATAAGTATCCATTCATTCGTAGCGTGTCTTGGAAAAAATATACCATATGGAACCCGTACATCTTCACAATCCGTATTCGGTAAATTGCTCGACAGTAAATTGCTCGAAATCAATTACTTGACAGTAAATTGCTCGACAAATAATTTCTGGAACTATCAATTGCTCGAAAGGCAGTTTGCTCGAAACCAGTGGTTAAACCCCCCCCCCAAAAAAACTACATTGTTCTAATATTTACTACAAGATAAAATAATACAACTTTATTGTTGTTAACTGAAAAGTTAAAATGAAAGAATGAGTACATTTACAGTTGAGGCCAAAATGTTCAGAACGGCATTGTTTTCGTCAGAAAAGTAGGTATAAGTTTTTATCAAAGTTGTTTTATATTCTATAATTTTCACAGCCAATAAATACGATATTAATTGTTATTGTCTGATATTTCGGTGTAATGTGAGAGGATAATACAAAAGTTATGGATGATTTAGTGATTTACTGCAAAATCCATAGCGGCCAAAATGATCAGAACGGTTGAAAAAATAACAAAATAATCAAAAATGACAGAGAATACTGTAATTATTTAATATTTAGTGTGAAGCCCTTTAGCTTCAATCACACTTTGACATCTTCCACTGTATGAGGAAATTAAATTTTCAATTTCTTGCTGGGTGATCTTATTCCATTCTTCCTGAAGTGCATTCCAAAATTGCTCGGTTGTTTTAGGATTTCTGGCTTTCGAACATTCTCCTAGAAGATTCCACACATTTTCAATAGGATTGAGATCTGGGCTTTGAGCAGGCCAATTCATAACAATAAACTTTTCAGCCTTGAGGAAGTTCATGACCACCTTAGCCTTGTGATATGGGGCATAGTCCTGCATGAATATGGGTGGTCGCTTAGTTGCATTTCTCAGCACAGGCAAGACATGATCTTTTACAAGTTGTTCTTAAACTCCTGCATTTACCTTTCCATGTAATCGCACCAAAGAGCTCACACCATCTCCAGATATCATCCCCCAAACCATGACACTTCATCCACCGAATTTAACACTAGTCTTAAGGCATTTAGGCGACAATTTGTCACCTACTTTTCGACGAACGTACCTTTCCCCATCTGAGCCAAATAACATAAACTTAGATTGATCACTGAAATGCACCGTTTGCCATTTTTCTTGAGACCACAACACATGTTCGGTTACAAAGGTAAGACGACACTTTTTATTCTTGGAGCTGATCAGTGGCTTCACTGCAGGTGCTCTTGCTTGTAGGTCATGTTCAACTAAACGACGCTCATTTCCCGAGAAACAGCAGCAGCAGTTAAAATCTGTCCTTTTTAACCAACTTTACCATAGCACGATCTTCTTTCTTGGTCGTTTTTCTTGGCCTACCTGTGGACCTACTTGCTCCACACGAACCACAATCATCGTAGACCTTAAGAATACCGTGAACAACACTTTTTGACTTGTTAACAATCTTTGCAATAGACCTAATACTTAAATTATCCTTCTTTCGAAGCTTAATAATCTGCTGACGAATTGGAAACGGAGTAAGTGGCATTATATTAACAAAGTACACTGCAGATATTCTTACTAATGTTTAGTAAACGAACCGTCACGTAAACAAATTTATTAAAATAGAGTTCGCCGGTTAAATATACTAAAACACGGAGTAAAAGCAACCGTTCTGATCATTTTGGCCGCCATGGGTTTTGCAGTAAATCACTAAATCATCCATAACTTTTGTATTATACTCTCAAATTACACCAAAATATCAGACAATAACAAATTATATGGTATTTATTTTTTGTGAAAATTATAGAATATAAAACAACATTTATAATAAATGATACCTACTTTTCTGACGAAAACAATGCCAATTTTTTTTTCTCGAAAGGCAGTTTGCTCGAAACCTGTGGTTAAAAAAAATAAAACACGTGCTAAGCATTTTCTTTTTTTGCACATTTCTCATTTCCAGTAAATCTTATCGTTTACTGTTTTGTCCTTAATATATAGATATCCATCCAAACACAACTTCTTCTTTCCTTTTTCGCCCTCAACAAAAGTCATATCCATCACTAGGGTTCGAGATCTCCAAAATGACTGAAATAGAAATAGAAAACAAATATAGAAAAAAAAATCAGGACTGCTAAAGTTGAGTGTCGTGACTCCTTTTATATCCAGCTCCGTTGACGTGTTGTGAGACGGCGCAGTTTACGTGGTGCTTCGAGTTTCGAAATTACATCGAGCAATCTGCCTTTCGAGCAATTGAGAGTTCGAGAAATTATTTTTCGAGCAATCTACTGTCGAGCAATTGATTTCGAGCAATTTACCTAGATCCTTCACAATCTAAATACTGTTGAATATTGAAGAGAATGATTGAATACTGAAGACAGCAGAACTCTTTTTCTGAAAAGAAACATCTGGTTGTCAGATGACTTTAATCAAGCTGCCAACAGAACTGTATTTCTAAATACTTTAGAAATATGGAGGAATTTGCTTGAAAATTTAAAATACTCCTTTTATTTGTCGTGCCAAAAGCGATCATGGCCCTCGACATCTTCCTGATTGTCTTAGCTTTAAATATTTTTTGTCTTTTTGTTATTTCTCCCAAACTCTATTCTGGCATGCATTTGCTCAATGTCATCACATATGTTATGCGATGCTTTCTTCTGTACCTCTTACTCCCACTCTGCCCTTTGAGTATCAGATTTTCCAAGCCATCCTTCCTGACTATGCGCCCCTAAAATTTCACCGGCCTGTTCTTGATGTTAAGTATTAGTTTTCTTTTTGTTTCCATTCTTTCCAAAACTTTTTTCGCTGGTCAAATGTTCCGTCCATGGTATCCTCAGTATCTTTCTGAAGAACCACATTTCTGTTGCTTCAAGTCGCTTCCTCACTTTGAGGAGATTGTCAAGCATTCGCTGCCATACAGAAAACAGACAATATTGGGTAACAGAATATCTGCATTTTAGGCCATTTGAAAAGTGAAGAAATATTCTTTAATTCGTACCGTGTCTTCGAAAAATAGATCAAGCTGAACCCATACATCTTCAAATCTAAATACAGTCGAATATTGAACAGAATGCCCTAATACTGAGGAGAGCAAAACTCTCTTTTTCTGAAAAAAAAAACAACAACTGGATGTCAGATGACTTAATCAAATTATCAACAGAACAGTATTTCAGTATCTGTCTATATTTCTGAGATGAGGTATTATGTACAATATTTACATTATTCGGACTATTGTCCTCATCTTTGTCGCCATATTTATTACAACGTTTCGGCCGTTGTACGCTCCGGCTTTCTTCAGGTGGTTGGAATGTCGAACTGAACCCTTTATTTCGCTCACTGGGGTAAACTGTTCTAATTCCACGTGCCATGTTTAATGGATGTCAGTTATCAGTCATTTCCTGTTAATTGTAAATAATGATAATTAGTCCGTTTCCTTCCCATGAAACGTTGGCATTCATTGACCGAGCTGCCAGTACTGCTTTCAGTTGAAATTTACAAAATCCTTCACTTAAATCATTTTGTAGGCAAACAGGTTTCAGATGTTCAATAAATTTTATTTCCCTTTCCAGTACTGACGGGGCTTTTTTAAGAACCTTCTATTTCAACTGGGATAGAATGTCAACATCTTGATTATGTCATTATTTTCTCTTCGAGTTACATCTGCTATCCAATTTAGTTGTTGCTGCTACTGGTGGTCCTCAAGTGACGTGGCTTCTCTGATTTGGCGTCACTCTTTCTTTGTGATTCCGTAACGACAGTTCACTCCTTTCAAAGAAGAATAACCTTTGACAAAACCCCCAGGCTTTACTCGCCCAAAGCCACATGGAATACTCAATGTGTCAAAGGCTACATAAGTGCATAACTAGAGTTATCAGGTTGATATTTTCGCTTGATAGCAATTTGTGGCGTTAATCGAAACTACCTCTGACACAGCCTATTCTGTGTTCAAATTATTTTTCTCCTATACATAATTTGTTATAGCCGATCCATATGCTGATCTATCGGCAATGTTTAGTATTTACGAATTCTACTGTAGCGAAGAAAACGGCGAATTACCTCGTCAAATCATGTCGCGTGTTTTCTACGGCGGAAAATGTGGCGAAAGAAAGTTACCGAAGAAAAAAAAGGGCACATATTCTGCATAATATGCCGAAAACGGAATGTCCACATGAGAAACAAGTCAGTCGCAGAAGCTGCCATAAAAGTATTTCGGATATGCTAATATTGTGTGTCCTCTTCCAGCTGTCGACGAATGAAAAAAAATGCTCCGATAAAAAGCATTTAGTGTTCCCGAATTGGGGGAAAAAAGACAGCATTCGTGTATTTTGGCTACCGCGTTCGTCGACGAGTCAGTTATTTTTCGGACTGGTTACGTGCATTGTGAATTGTGACATATTACCTGCAAATCGAGATTTCGACATTTCTTTCTGCCTCTGATATTCGTGTTTGAATTTGCGATGTGTTCTTTTCGTTGTGGAAGTAATCTACGACAAACCTTTCCTTTGCAGTCCAAGAACACTTACATCTATTTCCCGTATTGTCAACATGGATTCAGAGTAGATGCCTTCACTGCTTTCATTCCAATTCCTTATCACAGTTTCTGTTTTGGAAAGGTTTATCATAGTTCCATTTTTTGGAATACTTGTAAGAGGATTCATATTTTCTATACCCGACCTTCCTTATTCAAGTATGAACAACTATATCATCAGCATAGACACACTTATCATTGGTACATAGGGAGGCAAAGTAGGATCGTTGTCTCCTACTGGTAGACATTGTTTGGGATAGGCTATGGATTATTTAAATGCTCTGTGTCCATCTCATTACATTAAATTTGTAAATACACAGTCTAGGAAGGGATTATATAGACTAGGGCTGTCATTTCCTCCTTGTCGTACTCCTGGTGAGGTTAGAAATATTTCCGTATTGGCTTTCTCGCCAGTCATGTAAGATTCTATAGATGGATACAGTTCCTCTATTCGGAGGATTTGGGACTTGGAAGGCGGTTTCTAATGGATGAGAAGCGGAATTATCTATTGTTGTGTTCATATGCGGCTTTGAGATCGACAAAGCAGGTATGCAGATTCCTATTACAGAGGTAAGCAATTCCTTGGAGATGTTTGATGACATATGCCATCGTTGCATCTCTGTTCAGAAGGAAAACCAAACTGGATCGTGACGAGTTGACTTTTCTAAAACGAGATCTTAGTTAATATAATGTTCATTAGTACTTTTACTATAATAGCTCAATTTTAGATACCGCTTTATGTCTGAGCGTATTAAGGACTACATTTCAGTTTCCAATACGTGATAGACCTCACTTTTTAGCGGATAGATTTCTGATCCCAGGCTTCTTTCATAGAATAGAGCAACTTGTTGTTGAATTCAGGGAGAAAGTAAGCTATTTTCAAAAGATCTACTTCAATGTCGAGCGATGCTTTATTATTCTTTAGTTTTTAATAGCTTTCATCATTTACTCATCACTAGGTTCATTATTGTTTATGTTTGGAGACGGGCTTTGTAATAACTGGTTGGATATTAGTATTTGTTCTATATCTGCGGGCATTTTAAGTTTAGTCTGATCAGGGTTGAAATGCGACTCAATGTCATTTTGAAACCAGGAGGATTTTGATTCTATCATATTATCATAGTTTTTCGCATTTTAACATTGTGTTTTTTTTGGCTCCATTAATTTAATTGCCAATTTCCAGCAAAGAATTGGTTTCTGAAAGATTTATCCATTTGTTTTTAATTTTCTTTGTTGTTTGGTATTCTTCCTTCCATTTACCCCCTCTCTTGTTTGTTTCTTTCTAGTACATTTCTTTTTCAAAACAAGGTTATCGTCTTGTGGGTGTATATTTTTTTCCTTCTAGGGATTCTTAGAATCGGCTCAAGTGCTTCAGCTGACGCTGGACTATTGAGGCGACTATCATTCACATGTGAAAGACAGTTTATCTAACGATTGTATGATTACATAGACAATGCCGGAATACGGAAGCGCGTAGCTCTTACTTCCAAAGAGGCAGACTTGATTATAAGACAATTCGAACATATCAACAGAACGGTATTTATAAATAATGTAAAAGCATTTGGCAGCGAGCGGAAACATTAAAAAGACTAGCAATCTCTTTTTGAAAACTGGAAGAATTGGATAACTGCAGGGTATTTAAAGCCAGCAATTATTTTTAGATTGTAAGAATTTTTTTTGGGGGGGGATATAATAATGATTTAATGATACATGTCTTACTAAATTAACCCATAGCTGGGGGAGAGGAGGTGGATTTATACTTTTCCCAAGGGTGTATGCGCGTAAATAAATATAACCAACCCGAATGGAATTTGAAAGTAGCTGCGCACTAAACAATTCCAAGCCATTATCTATTACACCACCAGCACATCCAAGCTTACAACACTTAGTATTCTCAAGCGGTCACCCATCTAGATACTGACCATAATAAAGGCAAATAATTTAAGGTTATTATGATTAATAATAATGATAATAATAATAATAGTAATAATCTTCTAACTAATATAGAAGCACACATATCGTTGAATATATATTATATATTTGAAATATGATATAATTGTCATGGTCAGTTGTCCGCTATAATTTTCTGGGGAAAAAAACAACTAATAAAATGTGACATTTCTTGGTAAAAAAGAATATTTCGCTAGCTAGTAAACACAGAGGTTTGCAGTATGCTAAGTTAGGAGCAGTTCTCTCAATACACTCTCCCTGTCACTGAGAAGTAGCTGGCAAAATTTCTCTACTGGGGAACAAAAAATAGACAGTACATACCATGAGCGATGCATTAATTATTGCTACAAAAAAGTTTCACCTGTCTTTTGTAAATAAAAATAATAGTAAAAATAGTAAAGTACTTTAGGGAGGGGTACAACCAGTCGACCATTCTTCAAGGATTTTCAGCAATATGAGTTCCATTAGAGATCAGGAGTGAACCTGAGTGTCGATAGTCAATTGAGACAAAGCTCATTAAGAGAGAAATCCTTAATGTTAAGAGAGAGAATCCATGGTCAGTTAGCACTGGTCAACATGAGTTTTGGTGCCAAGAAACAAAATACATTTTTTAGCTAATTTGATGGTGCTGGTTCCGAAAATTACGTTAGTTTTTAAAGGTTATCTCCCATTTTTCCTGTACTGAAATTGCTCATTCTTTGAAAAAAAGATCAATTAGGCACATCAAAAGGGACTTAAATAACATTGAACATGAGAGACAATCAAGAAAGAGATAATTTTCTCCATAGTTCTCATGTTCACGAAGGCTTTATTTTTGCTGTTAGTTTATTAAATGATTTGATGAAAATATTTGTTGGTCTTGGTATATTCAATCGTGTTATTTTTAAAGAATTAGGATATGATTGTTATTTAAAATTGTTAATTAAAAAATAGTATATATTGTCAATATCATATATATGGAAAACAAATAAAAAAAAATTCTCTTTTTCTAAAAATTAGGCGTTTCTGTACAGCAAAAACGGTTGCTAGCCAAGAAAAAGTGATGTCATTTTCAGATTCAGCGCTCTCAAATTAGCTAAAAAAAATGATGTTTGGTTATTGACACCATTTTATTTTTTGTTGTTGACCAGTGTATGTGATTAGGTAATGATACTAAAAAAAAACTCATGCACAGATACCCTCAAGGAAACATGGCCCAGTGGATAAAAACGTTGGTTAGATCCAGTGACTAGACACAAAGAGTTTTGTTTTTTTAATACCAGGCCTCATCAGTAGTGAACTGAATTATGGGAGAGTTGAGTTAAAGGGAATAAACCAAGACATCCGGAAGAGGCATAGCACGTGAAAGTAGAAACAATTACCCCGGTGGATGAAATGAAGGGTTCAGTTCAAAATTCCAATTACCTGAAGAATAATGTAAATAATGCAAGTAATTGTAATACCTCATCTCAGAGATATACACAGGTAATGATAATAGCCGATATTTTAAGGAACGGAAAGTTACGCGCCAGTTTTTCCCAAAATTGAGCTGTTAGAGATTGGTCAGAGGAGAGATTTGCTGTCAGACGCGCATCATTTTGAATTTTGGAACTGCTGTCATTTGTGAATATTCCCAGACTGATCGTCAATGAAAAGCGGTTATGACCAAATAAATAGTGTAGGAGACGTCTGCATTCTGCAACTAAAGTGATCATTATTAAGACACACAGCACTAATAATGAATGAATAAATGGATAAGTTCAAATATCTACGACTCAGAGTTTCACAGAGAAAAATCTTCATACGAGTGACAAAATAAATCTATTGAATTCACATATATGCGATATCATATGACTTTCTATGTATTTGTAACCTAGGGAAGGTTTACTGAATAGAATACTCACACGAATAAACGATAATACTTAGAAAAACAACACATACAAGATTCGTTAGCGGCGCGTAGAAGAAGTAGTCACCTCTAGAAATGAGTCAAAGGAATTCCATATTAAATCTCCAACTGCAGGGTATCTACCAACCGCCCCACGTGGTCAGATGTAGCACATGTCCGAATTTAATGTGGGGTATCCTAACCCGTAGGCTCGGCAAAACATTCCCCGTAGACCCTGTATGAAAAGGGGTCTGGTAGCTGATTCATTAGACGAGACTCTTCCCTTCGACATAGCATCGTCTGGGGACCCTCTCTGCTCGGAGTCAGAGAAAATTATTGAGACGAATCTTCAACTGCAGACCAACATACAGTATTTACTACTGTATTTATGTGAATGGAGACATACGCATTATCACCCGTAGGTATGTTACAACATATGTACAAGCCCGAGTCTCGCATTTTTAAATTGAAGTATGCAGTTATAGACGGCAATGCTCCTTGTCGTGTATCTAAGTTTACTCGGGGATTTTAAGAGCGTAAAACGGTTGCAGTAGATATGATAAGAAAATAGTGACCATCAAATTCCGATATGTATACGACCGAAAATCTATTAGTCAATTTTGAAACAGAAATTATATACTAGCATAGAATATGAGAGAAATACAGACCATTGGAAACCAATTAAATTCACTCTAAGTGAAAGTGAAACATGGATTACTGGGTAATAGATTGATGTCTTTTAATGGGATTAATAGTCATTATATCAAGATGTAAATGCTTAAAATATTTATATATGTTTGTTATTCGTTTTATTATAGATGTTCACCAATTGTTGATGATTTTGTTACCATGTTCAGTCAATTATGTGTCATGCGTTAAACATGCGTATGCGATCATGTACCTTTCGATACATGACTGACGAGGCAGATATTTTCCCGCAGTAGGTTGCCATTTGTTTCTGCGGTAGACCAGTTGCCATCCAAGGCTGTAAAATCTGGGCTGTCCTGCTATGTACCCATAGACAAGAAGAGGATTCATACCTTTCATATATTTTCCAAGGTTATTAGCATGAAAGTGAATGTAATGGATTCGATTGGAATTCGAACTCGGCTCACCTATTCCTCAATCCGAGCCGATATCCATTACCTTGTTACTGAAATAAAAAGTGATTTTTCTGTTTTGCATATATATATATATATATATATATATATATATATATATATATATATATTATAATTATTTTTTTAAAAATATGATTCCTTCGCTACATAAGAGCTCTCATGTTTCAAAAACAAGACCCAAAAACCTCAATGTAATTATTAAAATTAAATTGAATTAACGTATCAAGCCCTGTTTTATACACAAGCGAAACTTTAGGAACCTGGTACCTAAATTTTTGCTTGAGGATGAAACAATTTAATTTTAATAATTATATTGAGCTTTTTGTCTCTTATGTAGCGAAGCAATCATATTTAAAAAAAAAAAATAATTTAAGCTCTACTTTTGTATGGTGCTCACTTTTAAAAAAATCAAAACCAAAATACTAAAGAGCTACGGATTATTTACCTAAGGAGTTCTTTCCCATTTTTCTCTATATTTGCGCGCGCGCGCACACACACACACACACACACACACACACACACACACACACACACACACACACACATATATACGTATATATATGTGTGTGTGGGTGTGTGAGTGTATGCATATATATATATATATATATGTATATGGGAAAACGATATATAATTTTTATATATCATGAACAATTGTAGTGGGGAGAAACTATGACAAAGAGTAAAAAGTTTTCGTGTGACGCGTTTCGTTCTTTAGGCCGTCATTTAGCATTTACTTTGATGCAAACACACATGCGCATGAAGGAGTGGAGAAGCAGAAAAATTTTAATTTAAACTACTTTTAAGCGAACCGTGCCTTATCACTAAGACACGTGAAGAAATCATATTAAGACAATGATATTGGAATATATATATATATATATATATATATATATATATATATATATAATTCCTCACTACCAGTCTGAAATAATACCTATATTTATTAATATATGATTAAAAGCTCCGTTAAATTTCACCGAATTACCATTTTATTAACACCAGCACACAATGTGCGATATCTTATATTCATTTATATATTTTTGTCGTGCATACACTCAATTTCTCCGCAATGTGAGGTTGCTTTATTGTTTTCCCTTGAGGCAAGAATGAATAATGAACAACCCCTTTTAAAGACCACCATACAGTAACCATTAACTTTTAGGACGCAGTCAAGGTTTGGGGAATTGTTTAGTGATTTACGTGCACCTAACCACTAGCTTCCTCTCTTACTGTTTTCGACCGCAAGCTTATTAATCAACTGTCCAAAAGCTACATCGACTGAATCATGAATATTTGTCTCATCCTGCACATTCACCTGATATCTCTCCTACTGACTATCACTTATTTAAGCATTTGACCTTTTCATCCGCTATAAAACGTTCTCCAATAAGGAAAGTTCATCGAAGCATTTGAACTGTTTATCACATGAAAGGATGAGAATTTTTTGAAGGTGGGATCAAGACTTCAGAGTTATGTTTGAGAACACTCAACCATGTGCCTATTTCAACGAAATAAATTACTTACTTAACATTTCAGAAATGTTTAATTCATTTCCTATAAAGTGCGTAATTAGATGTGAGACAACTTAATATATTATGTATCTCTAAGTTCCTTACGATTCCCTACTATTTCGGATTTCGTTGAGTCTAGACTAAAAGGTTGAAATATTATTTAACTTACGATAAAAAATACAAAATGATGCATATGTTGAAATTAAAAATCGTTGAAAACAATTTTTATGACAGTTTCAAAAAACACTTTTAGCAAGTTTCAGAAGGAATACATAAAATTTTCAAAAGCAAAAACAAATAAGTCAATATCTATTCAATTTTATTTCGATTAATTTTCTAAATTTGCATTATCAATTTAGTATACTTATAACCTAAGAGTCATTAGCATGTCTTTGTAATACTCACAAATCACATAGTAAGCGATATACCCCATCTTTGTTTTACTTCTTCTCTTCCTTTTTCACAAGTTTTGGTAATTTTCTAGGCGCTAAAATAAGATGTCTATTAGGCATGAAATAAACATTTTTTCCCCTGGAATTCATCTGTATTTTTTAATTGCGTCTTGCAACCCTATCGATCTATACAGAAAGAATTATGGTATATATATATATATATATATATATATATATATATATATATATATATATATATATGTGTGTGTGTGTGTGTGTGTGTGTGTGTGTGTGTGTGTGTGTGTGTACCTTGTCCGTACGTCCATATATGTGTTGTTGTGTGTGCAAAAAAGAAAAAATAGAAGAAATATATATGTTCAAAAAATAAATGAAATTAAATACATTTGGAAGAAAATTAAGGAAAGTAATGCTGGAAAGGAAAACTTAATGTCGGCCTGAAGGAAATAGACTCATATATCCACTGTCTCGGCACTAGCAACTTGAGACGGTAAAAGTGTCCGCGTGAAGATTTGTCTCGTCTCGACGTGGGGACCAGTGAAGATGTCGAATGGGTTATGTGCTATCATATTGGGAAACGGGTGGGGTGCAAATGTGATTGAAAGAAGGGTAAACACTCAGACCGCCTAGCAGACGGAACGAGACGCTGAAATTGCATTTTATTGAACGCGGGATACTGCTATTGTGAACAGAGCTATATTCATAATGGTCAAAAGAAAGAGAGATACCGAGATAGGCAAAGAAGGAAAGAAAGAAAGTGTAGAAAAGGTTAGAAAGCAATTAAAATTTCGTGGTTTTAGCTGGCGTCTACTCATGTTCTTGATGTGAGTGTCGAAGTCGTTTTCTATAGGTGTCGTCTCTTTAAAGGAATGTTTTTGTTTACATATTCACACGCCTCACACGCGAATTATTGATTGGATTATGTCTAGGTACACGCATATTTTTTTAAACATTTTACCCCAAAGTAAGGCAATAAAGCCACTAACATACAAGGGGTTACTGAGTGTAACAGTGTTGGGTAGAAAGACAACTGCTTTAGATTAAATTGTTGAACAACAAATCTTACATCATTTACATTATTCGGATTATTGTCCTCATCTTTGTCGCCATATTTATAACAATGTTTTGGCCGTTGCATGCTCCGGCCTTCTTCAGATGGTTGGAATGCCGAACTGAACCATTTATTTCGCTCACTGGGGTAGACTCTTCTAGTTCCGCGTACCATGTTTAATGGATGTCAGTTATCAGTTACCTCCTGTTAAATTTCCTCTGAAATTCCTCCACTGCCTTAAACGGGGATTGAACTGGCACTCTTTGGGTCCTGTCACTGGATATACCTAACGCCTTTATCCACTGTGACATGTGTCCTTCAGCGAAATAAAGGGTCCAGTTCGACATTCCAACCACTTGAAAAAGCGTACAACGGCCAAAACGTTGTAATAAATATGGCAACAAAGATGAGAACAATAGTCCGAATAATGTACATAATGCCTAATCACAGAAATATAGTCAGATACTGAAGGGCCGAAACATGGTAATAAGTATGGCGACAAAGATGTGGAAAATAGTTCGAACAATGTAAATAATACCTCATCTCAGAAATATAGACAGATACTGAAGGTCCGAAACTTTGTAATAAATATGGCGACAAAGATGAGGACAACAGTCCGAATAATGTAAATAGTGTACACAATGCCTAATCTTGAAAAAATATCGATATATACTGAAAGACCGAAACTTTGTCATAAATATGGCGACAAAGATAAGGTCAATAGTCCGAATAATGTAAATAATTTACATAATACCTCATCTCAGAAATATAGACAGATACGGAAGGGCCGAAACGTTGTAATAAATATGGCGACAAATTTGAGGACAATAATCCGAATAATGTAAATAATTTACATAATGCCTCATCTCAGACAGATAGACAAATACTGAAGGGCCGAAATATTGTAATAAATATGGCGACAAAAATGAGGACAATAGTCCGAATAATATAAATAGAGTACATAATACCTCATCTCAGATATATAGTGAGATACTGAAAGACCGAATCTTTGTGATAAATATGGCAACAAATATGAGGACAATAATACGATTAATGTAAATAGTGTACATAATACCTCATCTCAGAAATATAGACAGGTACTGTAAGGCCGAAACGTTGTAATAAATATGGCGACAAAGATGGGGACAATAATCCGATTAATGTAAATAGTGTACATTATACCTCATCTCAGAAATATAGACAGGTAGTGTAAGGCCGAAACGTTGTAATAAATATGGCAACAAAGATGAGGACAATAATCCGATTAATGTAAATAGTGTACATAATACCTCATCTCAGAAATATAGAGAGGTACTGTAAGGCCGAAACGTTGTAATACATATGGCAACAAAGATGAGGACAATAATCTGAATAATCTAAATAGTGTACATAATACCTCATCTCAGAAATATAGACAGGAACTGTAAGGCCGAAACGTTGTAATAAATATGGCGACAAAGATGAGGACAATAATCCGATTAATGTAAATAGTGTACATTATACCTCATCTCAGAAATATAGACAGGTACTAAAGGGCCGAAATATTATAATAAATATGGCGACAAAGATGAGGAAGATAGTCCGAATAATGTAAATAGTGTACATAATGCCTCATCTCACAAATATAGACAGATATCTAATCGTACGTTTCCTATCTCAGGAACGTCAACTCATAGGACTAGGTTTCGCTCCGTGTGTCGCATGCAGTGCGACACTAACTACAGTATTCGCTCTTATTGTATTATTAATCTATATGATTAAACAGTTGTTTTTTTTTTACTAATAACACAATCCAGTATTGTCCTTTGAATATTATTAACAAGAAACGCGAGTTTATACGAGGATCATAACTGTGGCTACGATGATTCGAAAATTATATATTGAACTCATGTCAACGAAAGAGCTGATGAAGGCGCAATAGGGAGAACTTAAAAATCGTGTGAAAAATGTTACTGGAACAACAATAACAACACACACAATAATTATTCAAACATCAGTCCATGATGTTCAAAGGAATATTACGGAAATCAAATGAAACTAATTTCCTTCACATCTGCTAGTCACAATTTCCTTTGGCGATTTTTTTATATAACCCTGAAAATGGCTTACGTTTTTGTCGTATTACAGAAGATACGAAAACATTTTCAAAGATTGCCGGAGCTGGCCAGGTGCAAAAAACTGTTACGTTTACTTTTAAGGAAATTGTGTCCGTTAGAGCACCAAAGATACTGTAATTACATTTTACCTGAAAACACAGGAAATATTACGTTTGATAAAATAATTAATTTTGTTTAGAATTTTCAGTGAAAGAAGTTCCATATTTCGCCCCTGTTGCCAATACTTAAAGCGCACAAAACAGATGACCAGGATTTTGCTATTAACGCTGGTATTGTCAATCCCGAGTTCAAAAAATTAAAACTCTCGATACACTGAAATATTTAAATTTTTTGTCAGGCATGACATCGAGTAAAGACGCAGACATTTGTTCGTGCAATTTAACAAAACTTGAGCAGGTCGCAATGTTAACGTTGCAGTCAGTGAGAGAAAAATATCAAAGATTTTTAAATTTAAGACATGCTATTGGAAAATTTGAAGAAAGGGAGATTATAGAAGTGCAGATAGTGCGACCAAAGGGTAAAAACGAAGGGAAAATGACTGCACCATATCCGTGTTACGGTTGCGAAGGGCTTTATTTTATAGGCGGATAAACCATTCAAATAAATAAAAATCTTTCTAATGTGGTGAACTGGGCCTTAGACGAAGTCATTGCAGCGCAAAGAACAAACGTAAGACATTTTAACAGGTCATCCCATAAGTTCTGTCCGAATTTTGAATAAAGAAAACAAGTGACCAAATGTTACATTTAATTACAAATTCAATCAACAATGTATTTTCCCTGATTATCTATGACTTCCTTCCATCTATTAGCAAGCTTACTAATTCCATTACTGTAAAATTCTTTTGGCTTTGATTCGAAGAACTCACAAATGTCAGTTTTAACCTCTTCCTGTGTTACAAAAGCTGTTTCTTCCAAATGATTCTGTAAGCTACGAAACAAATGGTAGTCTGAAGGAGCAAGGCCGGGAGAATAAGGTGGATGAGTAATTCTCTCCCAACCAAGTTCTTCGATCTTTTGTGACGTGATTCTGGATGTGTGTGGTCGCGCATTATCCTGATGAAACATCACCCGTTTTCGATTCAATAGAGCAGGTCTTTTTTCCTCAAAGCTTGGTTCAAACGCTCTAATTGCTGACAGTATATTTGAGCATTAATTGTTGCATTAGGTGGTAAGAATTCAAAGTAGATTATTCCTTGGCAATACCACCAGATTGAAAGAAGAATCTTTTGCCCATGAAGTTCCCTTCTCGACTGTGGCTGGGGTCCTTCCCCTTTACCAAGCCACTGTCTACGACGCTTAACATTTCGATAAAAGCTCCATTTTTCGTCACCAGTCACAAGTCTATCCAAAAAAGGGAAACAAGTTGGCGAGAATGGAGAGAAGAGCAGATGTCAACTCGGGATTTGAGGTTGTTTTCAGACAATTCATGGGGCACCCATTTTCCAATTTTTAAGAACTTTTCCAAGTTGTTGAAAATGACGATGAACAGTTGTATGGTTTGAACTGAGAACCACTGCCAATTCCTCGACTGATAAAGCAGCATTTTCTTCAAGGGCTGCTTCAAGAAGCTTTTCATCAAACTCAACTGGACGTCGGTTCGATCTTCATCTTCAAGGGTGAAATCTCCATCTCTGAATTTTGCAAACCATCTTCTGCAAGTTCTTTCATTCACACATTCGTCTCCATAAACTGAGTGAATGTTTCTAGCCGCTTCGGATACTGAGTTTCCTTTCTGGAACTCATAAAGCATTATGTGCCTCAAATGTTTCTTGGGTACTTCCATGTTAGCAGGGTTTTAATCAAACAAAATTTAAATTTATTCTTCTCTGAAATAAAATTTGATCAGTTTAAATGCATCTAAACATAAAACTAATGTTCAGCTCCATTAGACATTATAAAATACTCTTTAAATTTCGTTCATTTTAACAAAAAGTTAAAATTCGGACAGAACTTATGGGATAACCTAATAATTCAGTAAAAGTTCTATTGACAACTCAAAATCAGAATAACCCCGAGAACAGAAAATTTTTTATGGTGAAGATCAATAAACTTTAAGTAAAAGTTCAACTGGACACAGGCAGCTACATCGCTATAATTAATGAAAAACTTGGAAAACTATTGCAGATCTTATATTAACGAAAACCCAAAATATGTTGTCTCATGAAAATAAAATGTTTTCGAGGTGAATTTGCATGTCTCGTGTGCCGGAAAAAAAAACTTTAAAAACTAAGACATTCGTATAAAAAAAGTAATTCATTGAATATATTAAACGCGGACTTGGCTTCAATATTCGATTTGTGGAGGCTACCTATAAATTCATTCTGTAAAAAGGTGAATTTCTCTTCCTCTAAAACAAGTATTTAAAGGAGTTACAAATAAATTTCCCTATAATATTCTCTGAAGGACTTGGAAAATGTACGAAGGCGAAGGCAATTTTTCACTTAAAGAAAAATTCCTTTTTGAAAACCTAAATGAAATTTGCCTTTTGCAGTTGTGGGAACCATTAGTAAAGAACTTGACAGATTAGAAACTCTAGGAGTTATTTTGTCCACAGATTATTCTGAATAGGAATTTCCAACAGTGTATGTAAATAGGAGAAATAATATGATTCGTGTGCAGTTTTTTCTCCAGGGTTAAATGAGTATCTGCTAACGTATACATATTCGTTATCATTCACAGAATATGATTTAATTAAATGGTGGAAGATTTTTTTTTACAAACATTGACCTGTCAGACATATGCTTACAAATTGAAGTGAATGAAAAATGTAAATAATTGTTAACAATTATCGCACAAGAGTCTATACTATTTTATAAAGTTACCATTCAGGGTCAACGTGGCAGATAGCATTTTTTACATCAAGAAGATGGATACGATGCTAGCTGGTCTAGATTCTGCCGTTGCATATTTTGATGACGTACTTGTAAAATCAAAATTAGAAGGCAACAAAAAGAACACATACAAGTAGTTCAAAGAATAGAGAATTACGGGTTTAAACTCAGTGATGAGAAATTTCCAATGTTTTTAGGAGCAATATCAAATACTTGGTATAAATAGTTGACGCAGATGGGCGTAGACTAGAACCATCGAGGACGGGTGCTAGCAAATATATGCCCGCTCTGACAAAACGTTGCTAATTGACACACATTTATAGGGCAGGCAATGTATTGCAATCCTTATATGGCAAACATGCATAAACTGAGAACGCCTTTAGATAAAGTATTGAAACGATGAATGTCAAAAGTTCTAAAGACATAAAGAACATGTTAACATCTGAATTATCATTAGCACATTTCAATCCGGTTTCAGACATATTTGTAGCATCAAATGCTAGCGATGATGTCATTGGAGCAGTTATTTGTCATAAATTCAAGGATGTCAAAATAAAAGCAGTTGCCCCCTGCACATCGAACGCTAAAAACGGCTAAAAATAAACGTTAGGAAATGTGTTTTTCAAACATATCACCGACCATCATTGGTTATTTTTGACTCTTAAAAATGCTATTCCGATAAATACTGCTAAAAAGGTGCAACGTTGAGGTACGACTTTACTAAACCATGATTTTAAGATGGAGTAATTACTATAAAAAAATATTCGAACATGCAGATGTTTTCTTCAGATTAATTAAAAAACTTAAGGATCATTCTTAGGAAACGGTGACTGCTTCCTTAATTTCTGAAAATGAGATAAAAAGTGTTTTGTGTAACACTATAACCCAATCCTAGTGGATGACTAAATTCTTAAAATGATAAATGACGTAAAATTGTTATGCAATGAAAACATAAACTGGTTGTTACTGAAAATAAGTCTTTTTCCATCTGTCATGAAGTACTGATGTATACCGAAAGAAGAGTAAATCCTGCTTCCATGCCAAAAAAAGAAAAAACTTAAAGCAGTTCCATATTGTACATTCTGGAATTCCAAGAATGAAATCTCTGATGGTGTCATTATTTTTTTCTTAAAATAAGTTTCTGCAATTATAAATCCGCTAACTTGTTAGCACCCCTCAAATAGACATTATAGATTGCCCCAAATTAAAAAAATATACTAAAAAGTTGATGGCTAACTGCTTTTTTCAAAGCTAATTTGCTAGGTCGCTTCGAGTCACGAGCACTTTGTCTTTCTTGTGAGTAAAAGTGAATGAAAACACTTTCGAAAGACATGAAAATCGAATTCTGAACAAAAAAAGGATCAAAACTCTAATCCTGTTCAAAATACCTGAGAGGCGTGTAAATCGGACGCCTACTCAAATATGGGTATCCACTAAAATAATATTTAAAGTATATATATATATATATATATATATATATATATATATATATATATATATATATATATATATACATTTTGAATTGGACATAGTCCGACAATTTCTCGAACATTCAGGCCGGTAAATGTTATTTAATACTGTTTATTATAAACACAGCATTTACTTAAATACTTGTATCTATAAAAAAAAAGAACGTTAAGCATATCAAAAATGACTTTAATATATATATATATATATATATATATATATATATATATATATAAACCAATAAAACATCTACAGTAGGTCATTAAATAACCAATGTCCTTTGTGCATACATGATAAACTATATATTACTAAGCTTATAAAAAGTGAAAATTTAATGAATCAAAGAAATGATATTCTTTGCCGACATTGTTAAAAAGTTTCCTTAAATAATAGTTAAATATAACATATAAAAAAATAAAAATAAGAGCTGGTAATATTCATACTTATATTTGATATGTAATAATAATTTTTAAAAAAAGTAATTTTATTACATTTATTTGCTTTAAAAAGAAATATAGTCTATTAGTAATTAAAAGTAAAAATAATATTTTTAAATTGTAGTTCAAAATAACGTATTCTGACCTAAACACCCCTTTTAGAAAGAATCTTTATCTATACAAGTAAGAATTTAAGGAAAAAATACCGAAAAACTTTTTCTTGTTGATAAAAAAAACAGACAACTTGCGTTGAACGGATGTCAACATTTGTTGAAAAATGCACCCCTACCCTCCCTAAACTTAACCTCTTTTTCGAACGTAACTCATAATTGATACAATAATAGTTAATAAAAATGAACACGCTACCTCCCCTGTCTAAATGATTGGATTTCTCTGTATCCTTGGAAACAAAAAAATATAAATTGTATGTATGTTTAAATCTCAATAAATTTAAAAATAAGGTATTCCAAAATTCTCTAGTGGATGAAACTGAATTAATGCTTTTAATTTAATTACATAATTTAATTTGAAGTTTTTAGCTTCGGTTTTTGAAAAATAGCAATTCCTGTGTAGCTAAGAAATCATGTTGGGCTCGTTGGCTTAATGTTGCAGTACTTCCTTCCCTGCCTCTTGTCCCTGAGAGCGGCCCTGCAGGTATTTTCAAAGAAGGAGACAACATAGTTGGTGGCGAGACGCCAGGCGTCACGGTTCTCAGCTAGAGTTGACCATTGGCAATAGTTGATGTGGCAGGCATCAAAGGATTTTTTCAGGCAATCTTTGTATCGCTTATTTGGTGACCCTCTGTCGCGATAGCCAGTGAAGTGCTCACCATACAGTAAAATTTTAGGCAAACAATGATTCTCCATCTCTGACATGTGTCCAGGCCAGCATAGATGGGAATTCAAGAGTATGTCCTCAATGCTGGTGATGATCGCCTTTTAAGGACTTCAATAGGCTGACAAAGGTTTGTGCGGGGGCAGCGCTGGTGGAATCGTTCCAATAGTCGCAGGTGGTGTAGGTAAATGACGCATGACTCTGAGCCGTATATGAGAGTGGTGAGGACGTTATATCTATACACTCTGATCTTAGTGTCTTTCTTCAGGTGTCTGTTGTAATACACACATTTGTACATTCTGCCAAATTCAATGCGCCCCCTTGCCAGTTTGTTGTCGACCTCCTTGTTCCAAGTATCTGAAGTGATAGTGCATCCAAGGTAGGTAAACAGATAGACCGCCTTCAGCTCAATCGCGCCAATAATGATATGGGAATGTCGATACTGATCTCGGGGCGCTGGCTGGGAGAGTACCTCTATCTTCTTTAAATTGACTCCAATCTCCAAAAGTTTGGCAGCCTCTGTGAAGCAGGAAGTAGCGCAACAAAAGAAGTATCGTCAGCAAAGCAAAGGTTTCGGTTGAGTTGCTTCTGGGTCTTCGTGTGGGCTTTTAATCGTCGTAGATTAAACCTGCCACTCTCGAACCCGTATCTCTGTCCCTATCATCAAGATCTTTCGTGGCTTGTTTGGGTATCATCTTGAAGAAGATAGTGAAGAGAGTCGATGACAGAACGCAACTCTGCTTTACACATTTGGTGATCGATAATGGCTCTGAGAGATCGCCGCTGTGTCTAACTTGGCCAGGTTGACACTCCTGCAACTGGATGATCATGTTCATGAACTTTGGAGGAAAGCCGACTCGTCCCATGTTCTGACACATTCATATTCTGTTCATTGTGTCGAATACTATCTTCAGATCAACAAACGCCACATACAGCTACTTGTTTATCTCTCGATACTTCTCCCGCAGCTGCCGGAGAATAAACACCATGTCTGTTATACTCCTGTTGGTTCTGAAGCCACGCTTACTCTCTGTGAGGTGCGTCTCTGCGATGACGGGTACCAGTCTGTTCAGCAAAACCCTTGCCAGGTGTTTTCCTCCGATGGCGAGCAGAGTAAGTCCTCGGTAATTGGAGCAGTCATATTTTACCCTTTGTTCTTGTACAGGACAATGATGACTGCATAGCGGAGATCTTGTAGTATTTTCCCTGCTCCAAAAATTATCAAATGAAGTCGTGCATATTCATATGCAACACCGGACTCCCATGTCGCCAGATTTCAGATCGGAATCCATTGACTCCTGCTGACCTGCCACGCTTCAGCTGTTTTATAGTTTTGCTCGCAACTCTCGTTATCCTTTGGCAAATGCTCCGACGGAATCCATTCATTAATGCCACTACCTTAGAACTTAACTGCTAAGATCCCCACCTGGGTACTTCTGCAGAGTTGAAACAATCTCTTTCCGTTCTTATTCATTTTGTGAGAATGGCCTCTTTTTCCGAAAGCGTTTCCCTAAGAAGCAGTACTTTCTGACACAGACACCACCGTGTGGATGCTTCTGAGAAAACCACAATTCTAAGCCCTAATTATTTACTTCCCCCATAACTTCGCATTTTTCACTTCCTCCTTTTAGGTTCATATCACCCACCTCATTCAGTGACGCTATAATTTCATTGGCACTTGGGATTTGTATCAGGGAATTTAACAATAAAAAAAGCTTATATTTTAAAAAAAGCATATAAAAGTAAAATGACTGTAAATTAATCTCA
Source organism: Acanthosepion esculentum (assembly GCA_964036315.1). NCBI lineage: Eukaryota > Metazoa > Mollusca > Cephalopoda > Sepiida > Sepiidae > Acanthosepion > Acanthosepion esculentum. The sequence continues at coordinate 2,242,852 of OZ038505.1, forward strand.
GACAGGATATAGTTTCTCATTTTCGAGCAATTCCTGCGCAATTCTTACGTAACTTCAACAGCAAAATAGATATGCGTGAAAAACAAATACAATAGACGTTATCTCTTCCTTATTTTTGCCCCAATACTTATATCATTTCTTTCTTCATTCTTGCATTTCTTTTTTTCCTTTTTCTCTCACATATTTATCTGTTTATTTCTTTCTTTTCTATTTTCTCTCCCATATTTATCTGTTTATTTCTTTGTTTTCTTTATTTCTCTCCCATATTTATTTGTTTATTTGTTTCTTTTCTATTTTCTCTCCCATATTTATCTGTTTATTTCTTTCTTTTCTTTTTTCTCTCCCATATTTATCTGTTTATTTCTTTCTTTTCTATTTTCTCCCATATTTATATGTTTATTTCTTTCTTTTCTATTTTCTCTCCCATATTTATCTGTTTATTTCTTTCTTTTCTATTTTCTCTCGCATATTTATCTGTTTATTTCTTTTTTCTTTTTTCTCTCACATATTTATCTGTTTATTTCTTTCTTTTCTTTATTTCTCTCCCATATTTATCTGTTTATTTGTTTCTTTTATATTTTTCTCTTACATTTATCTGTTTATGTCATCCTTTTCTGTTTTTCCCTCTCATATTTATCTGTTTTTTCATTCTTTTCTGTTTTTCTCTCTCATACTTATCTGTTTAATTCTTTCTTTGCGTTTTTTTATGTGTACACACACATGAAAAAACGCACACAACATACATTCAAACAACACACACACAAATACCAATGAGTTTTTCAGTTTGAGAAATCATTGATTGAGCTTATGTGATGTGTGACAATAAATCGAACATGAGAATATAAAGGAAATTATTATCGGTCCAAAAAGAACCAAATGCGATCAGGAGAGTGATCCAGTAGTCTCGGATTGATATGACTGTCGCGATCAGGAGATCTCACTAACAGCCTTAGACTAGGCAAATGCATGCGACCAGAAGAAAACGAATACTGCTACTAAACGGCGTGTTCTTTGAAGAGTTCATTTTAGTGTGTGGTCTACCGTAGGTGTATTTAGTGAATACGATAGTTTCTGGCTAAGGCACGCACAAAGACACGGTAACAAATATTTTCGAACAAATCTTACCGGAAATATTTAATTTCTGTCTCTTAAATTTTTCATTTATACGTTTATTCAATTTTCTCATCTTTGCTGATATTTAACTATTTCTTCACTTTTTTTTAATCTCAGGTCTTTTTAATTGTCCCTTTTTCTTCCACAATACTTATATCATTTCTTTCTTCATTCTCTTCTTTCTCTGCTTTATATATTCCATCTGTCGCTTTCTTCTCTTTTCTCTCACTTGAATTGTTGTATCTCTTTTTTCCCCGTTTTTCTCAATGATCTCTTTTATATTGTTCTATATTCCCCTATTTTCTTATTTTTCTCCCTTATATTTATATATTTAGTCATTCATGTCTTTTCTCTTTTATATTGTTCTATTTGTTTCTATCATTACCTTACTCTCTCATATATAACAATTTATCTCTATCTTCTCTTTTCACTCCCTCATATTAATATACTTATCGCATTCTTGTCTTTACTCTTTTATGTTTTGTCCATTTCTCTCTATCTTTTCTCTTCATTCTCTCATATATATTTATCGCTTTCTCTCTCATATTTATCTGTTTATTTATTTCTTTCATTCTTTTTTCTCTCATTTTTCTGTTTATTTCTTTCTTGAATTCCTTCTCTCTCATGTTTATCTGAATATTTCTTTCTTTTCTGTTTTTCTCTCCATATTTATCTGTTTATTTATTTCTTTTCTTTTTATCTCTTATATTAATCTGTTAATTTCTTTCTTTTACTTTTTCTCTCTCATACTTATCTGTTTATTCCTTTTTGCTTTTTTCTCTCTCATATTTATCTGTTTATTTCTCTATTTTCTTTTTTTCTCTCGTATTTATCTTTTTATTTCTTCTTTAAATTTTTCTCTTATATTTGTCTGTTTATTTCTTTCTTTTAGTTTTTCTCTCACATATTTATCTGTTTATTTCTTTTAGTTTTTCTCTCTCGTGTTTATCTGAATATTTCTTTCTTTTCGTTTTTCTCTCTCATATTTATCTGTTTATTTCTTTTAGTTTTTCTCTCTCGTGTTTATCTGAATATTTCTTTCTTTTAGTTTATCTCTCTCGTATTTATCTATTTATTTATTTCTTTTCAGTTTTTCTCTCTCATATTAATTGGTTAATTTCTTTCTTTTACTTTTTCTCTCTCATACTTATCTGTTTATTCCTTTTTTCTTTTTTCTCTCTCATATTTGTCAGTTTATTTCTTTCTTTTAGTTTTTCTCTCATATATATCTGTTTATTTCTTTTATATATTTTTCTCTCTCATGTTTATCTGAATATTTCTTTCTTTTCTATTTTTCTCTCCATATTTATCAGTTTATTTCTTTCTTTTACTTTTTCTCTCACATACTTATCTGTTTATTCCTTTTTTTCCTTTTTTCTCTCTCATATTTATCTGTTTATTTCTCTATTTTCTTTTTTCTCTCGTATTTATCTTTTTAATTCTTTTTTTATTTTTCTCTTATATTTGTCTGTTTATTTCTTTCTTTTCGTTTTTCTCTCTCGTGTTCATCTGTTTATTTCTTTCTTTTTGTTTTTCTCTCATATTTATCTGTTTATTTCTTAGTTTTCTTTTTTTCTCTTTCATATTCATCAGTTTATTTCTTTTTTCTCTCTCATATTTATCTTTTTATTTATTTCTTTTCTATTATCTCTCTCATATTTATCTGTTTCTTTCTTTCTTTTCTTTTTTCTCTCTAATTTTTATCTATTTCTTTCTTTCTTTTCTTTTTTTCTCTCTCATATTTATCTGTTCATTTCGTTCTTTTATTTTTCTCTCTCGTATTTAAGTGTTTATTTCTTTTTTCTCTCTCATACTTATCTGTTTATGTCTTTCTTTTCTTTTTTCTCTCTCATATTTATCTGTTTTTTTTTCATTCTTTTCTATTTTCCCTCTCTGTTTAATTATTTCCTTTGTTTTCTCTCTCTCATATGCATCTGTTTATTTCTTACTTTTCATTTTTTCTCTTTCATATTTTTCTGTTTATCTCTTTCTTTCTTCTCTTTTTTCTAACTTACATTCTTCTATTTATCTCTTTCTTCTCTCTCTCATGTTTATCTATTTATCTCTATCTTCTCATTTTCTCTTCCTCCCATTTATATATTGATCTCTACCTCATCTTTTTTTATCTTTCCTCTCTCTTGTATTTTTCTATGTATTTTTTTTCTTTCATATTTCTCTATTCGTCCCTTTCTTTTCTTTCCTGCTTCTTATAATTTCTTTATTTGCCTCCCTTTTTCGCGTTCCTCTCTCTTATAGTTTTCCTTCTATCCCTTTCTTTTTCTTTCTCTCTCTGTATTATTATTCCATTCTTCTGTTTTTTGTCGTTTTCATTTTTAATAAACATTATTATCTATTTCTTAGAAATAATTATGAAATATATTATATAAATTATATATCAGAAAATAATTGGTAATATTAATTACAAATTGAAAAATATGTGTAAAGAGAATCGTTCCGAGAATGAATTTCTTCAGATTAATATTAGGTCAACTGAGTAAAGAAAGTAGTTCAATAGTTATATCCACGATTTTAAAAACTTAAAGTAAAAAAGAAACAAAATGATAGAACAATTCTAATAGAATAAAATAAGCCAACCTGCAAAAGTATTACAAAATTTGAAATACTAATTTAGAGATTACAGATAGATTACAGGTTTTTATCAATATCTTAAAACGAATCAACTGAGAAAAAAACAGCTAAAGTACTTATTGGTGTAAAGGAATGTAAACACAGTCACACACACGTGCACACACACGTGCACACACACGTGCACACACACGTGCACGCACACGTGCACACACACGTGCAAACACACGTGTACACATTTTTTTTAGTATGACTTTATACCGATCAGCATACACCAAAATATTCACACATGCATATTTGAACATGTGTGCATGTTTGCATACGTGATTGGGCTGAAAGGTTCACAGTCTGACTATAAAGGTTTGATGCTGGCGCAGTGAAATCGTGCATGGATAAATTTCAACTTTTCTTATTAATAACTGCATTGATTCATTACAGTTTAACTGTTCAAAGGAGTTTAGTAACAAGCCAAATGGTATGAGCGGGAAATACAGATTTTGTCACAACAATGGCAACAAATTCTGAATTAAGATCTGATATACTTTGATGAATTAAATAATATTCGTATGTAATTACTTTGAACTATTAAAGCTTGAAATCGAAAAAAAATTATTTCACTCAAGCTAGTACACACAATGGCGCAAATACACACACACACACGTACACACACACACGTACACACACACACACACACACATATATATATATATAAAAGTAAACATTGAAGTCAACACTTAGAGGCAACAGCCTGTTTCCTGTTAGACGCAATCGTTATGCCTGACAAGTGCGTCTAGCATGAAACAGCCTGTCGCCTCTAAGTGTTGACTTCAATGTTCAATTTTTATACATACACACACTCTATCTCTGATATTGAGCACTTTATCCCATAAATATAGCGCACCTTAACACTATCTATCTATCTATCTATCTATCTATCTATATATATATATATATATATATATATATATGACAATATGTACACGAGGTTAACTCAAAAGTAATTCAAAATTTCAGCAAAGAATATCATTAGGTTGGTCACAAGAATGGGGAAAAACAGCAGAGATACAGACTTGTAGATAATAATTCCCCGGTTCGCCATTACCATCACTTGACCCTGATGAATCTTCTCGTCTCTGTGTGTGTGTGTGTGTGTGTGTGTGTGTGTGTGTGTGTGTGTGTGTGTGTGTCACAGCAGCGACAGATCCATGCTTAAATCGTCAAGCTATCTTTCTGACAATTTCGTTTAAGCATGAAAAGTCTGTCGCTGCTGGGTACAGATTTCCGTGCGCACTATATATATATATATATATATATATATATATATATATATATATATATATATATATATATATATATATATAGTGAATGGGGGCAGCAGATCATTATTCAAACATATATACTGTTAAATAGTTAAATATAACAGACAAGTGTCTATAATATTTTATCAGGATCCGTTCTATATTTCGTATAGTGGCTTTATTTTCGGAAGAAAATGAATAGAATAACTTTCCAACAATTGGAGAATTAACAAAGTAGTTATATGGACATTACAACAGAGATGTTCAGCATCAAAGATGACGTCCTTTTTGCTATGCACCGATAGCGATCGCGGAACAGCAGACACAAGTCGTAAACTCGTAATTTAAACAAACACTGCTGTTAATAACATTACTTTCTCTCACATGTTCGACGTCATAGAGCCGCATTACAAATATGATCCGCTGCCCCAATATATATATATATATATATATATATATATATATGTATGTGTGTGTGTGTGTGTGTGTGTGTGTGTGTGTGTGTGTGTGTGCGTGTGTGTGTGTGTGTGTGTGTAAGCAGCATATCTTTTTTCAAACATGTTTTTTTTAATGATATGGACGTATTGTTTCTACTCAATTTTCCACAGATTATTTCCAGTTGTTTCAGCAGTTTCTTGATGTTAAAATGAAATTCGTCAATGAAGGCGCCGTACTTTTTTGACCAACATCTAAACACACAGTCCAATATATAAAATAACTTCTGACAACACCAATATACTACACCACGAAATTAATAAACAAATATTTCAAATTCCCTGGGACCTCTATATCAAGATCAACCGAAAAGCACTCAACAAAATTTATTACGAATATAGCAACAACCTATTAATATTCATATAACATTTATATACTATTGTCATTTTATATTTCTTGCAATTCCCGGTCAAGTCCTTTATATAGAAACGCTTGTTTTGTAAAAAACAATTCCATAACTACAACGGATAAATTTTAAAATACTAAAAGGACTATTACAATTTTAAAAAATCAAAATCACAACGGGATGCAGATTTTATCGCAGTTACAATATGTTTTCTTTGTAATTCACCCTTGAAGATGATATTATAAAAGGTCGAAAGTACTTGGGCGTAAAAATCTACGACACCATCCTTGATTAATTTCATTTCAATATCAAGAAACTGATTCAACAACTGGAAAGAACCAGTATAAAATTAAGTAAACACAATATGTCTATATTATTCAATTATATATATATATATATATATATATATATATATATATATATATATATTACATGAATCATTCATACAAAAAGCAGATAGTGAAGTTAATCATATAATTAACTTCACTATCTGCTTTTTGTATGAATAATTCATGTAATGTAAATTGAACTGCACCACATACTTGATATATTTATATATATATATATATATACATATATATATATATATATAGAGAGAGAGAGATAGATAGATAGATAGATAGATAGATAGATAGATAGATAGATAGATAGATAGATAGATATTATGTATTTGTACGATGAAATCAAGTGGAGTCTACGATATGTCTTTTCCGTCTTTCGACGCGATCAGAACGAAATATTCCATTATTTATGATTTATTGGCAGGAGATGTTAAACACTTCCATCTTTCTTTCTTTTTTTCTGTTTTTCTTTCATTTTCTCACTGAAATCAAGTAGCGTCTCTGATATGTTTTTGCCCTTTCCACGCGATCTAAACGGAATTGGCCATTATTTATGAGATATTGGCAGAACGTAACGGTCGTGCTAAGCAAGGACGGGACCCAAACAATTAATAATAAAATAATTTCCTCTATTTAGTTTGATAGTATATTTTATGAAGCGAGAATGTTTAACTTTAAAGTGATTAGTTTACAACTCAATAAATAATTAAAAACAAAGTAACCCCCTCCCCTCCCCTGTCAATGTTCCAATCCCATAATTTTGGCTGGAGTTGTATTTAATAGTACTCGAGTTCTTTGGAAATAGAAGAAAAATGAGAATATGCTGTTATGTATTTTTTTATGCGATAACCTATGAGACTGTATTAATTTATTCTTGTACTGATAGGAAAAATAAGATGAACATGTAAAACACTTTAATGCAATGATTGTTCGGCAAAGTAAATGGTAGAAAGATACGCTGAGATCCCATCTATGAATTGATGTTGTATATCTAGACGTTACATCAAAGACACGCGTCTGATGAGTGTAAAGATACGTGAGTGGGGGGGGGACATAAAGGGAAGTTGACTCTACATCAATGGATGCCAATAAATAATAATGTTTCAAAGAGCTGGGTAGGAATCTTTTCTAAGGGTGCATTAAGATTAATTTCCGTGCAAAACTAGACAGTTTTTTTTTGTTTTTTTTGCAAAGAGGATTGGAATTAGAAAATGAGAAAAAATGCATTTACTTTAAAGTATACCTCCGAATAAAAAGGACCATACTGAAATAACTTAGCTTCAACACAGCTGCAAACACACACGCACACACACGCACACACACACACACAATATATATATATATATATATATATATATATATATATATATATATATATATATATATATATATATATATATATATATATATATATATATATATATATATTACTTTCAACACTATTATTTGCAGATACTCGTGTTTCAGTAGGTGCTCCGTTTATGTAATAAACAGTATATTTCTGCCCAAGTGTGTAGGTTTTTTTCTTTAATAAGATTTCTAGAAATTTCAGGCCGGTTTGTGATAATAACAAGTATACTGTTTAATATACATGACGTGCCAAAAATAATTTTACATTTCGGGGCGGGTTGCTCATACGAAAACTATGACAAAAGTCCCTATAAACATATGTCCAAAACACCATGCTTGAACGTCAGCACAGCAGCTCAGAGAAATTGTTTAAATGATCCCCCGGTTGCTTATTCCCACGCATATATTGACTGGAGGACCCTTTCAAATACACGAATACGATGTCGAATGCTTTCGCAGGACCGCATGACATGTTGCTGAAGAGTCTCTGCATTATTAAAGTCTGCTGCATAAACCAACTGCTTTAGTTTGGTTTGGTTTGTTTTACGGCATATCAACCTCAATGGGTTATTTAATGCCGATAACTTTCTTTTCCTGGTAATATTTCGTTTTGTCAAAAATCTATTTCCGGTAATATTTTTTCCCCTCAAAAATGTATTGTATAGCTGGTAATATTATTTTAAACGATGTATTGCTGGTAATTTTTTCTTTTCAAAAATGTATTGCTGGTAATATTTTTTTCTTCTTTTTTCAAAAATATAATGCAGGTAATAGTTTTTATTCTTCATAAATTTATTTCTTGCAATATTTTTTTTACAAAGTATTAAAACCTATTTTTACACTTTCATAATGCTTTTTACCTCAGTTTCGAGGTTAATAATTTACCCGTAGCTGGGACCCTAACAGGTGCTACCACCCCGGGTCAGGGTGGACCTGAGAACACCAGCAATTAAGAGGTGGTTCCACGATCCTCAAAACCACCTGATCAGAGGCCTTGCTGTTGGACGTAGTTTATCGTCTTACCCTGGAGGCGGATGCTGTTTATCGTCATATACAGGATGGCTAACTCCTTTAATTGGCCTCACAAATAAAAATCCAAGCGATTGAGGTCAGGGGAAATGTGCAAGCCATGGAACCGATCCTCCCCTACATATCCATCTTTCATTGTAGATATCAGTAAGTACATAAATACTATAACCTCTTCCCGTTATAACATATATATATATATATATATATATACATATATATATATATATATATATATATATATATATATATATATATATATATATATATTTAAAATTTGTGTATTTAGGCAGCAATCCTTCTTTCAAGCACATTTCATTAAAAACGACTGACAAGGTGCTTTTATTTAGTTTTTTATATAATTTCTCGTGCGATCTAATAAAGTTTTTCTTTTCAGAGGATAAATTATATAAAAATTGTCCGAATGTTCTTTTCCGAGCGCTTTCGGCTATACTTTTAGCCATTATCAAGGATTATAATATATATATATATATATATATATATATATATATATATTATAAATTAACTGATTAAAATTTTTTTTCGCTACACAGTAATAACCATGTTTCAAAAATGGAAGCTAAAAGCTTCGAATTTAATTTTGTAATTAAATTAAAAACATTAGTTTCATTTCATCCTCAGGTGAATTTTGGAGTAACTTATTTTTAAATTTACTGAGTTTTAATGGCACGGCAAAAATACATAATTCGCTGTTTCCAAGGATACAGAGAAATCCACTCATCCAGAGAATGGGCGGCAGCGTGTTCATTTTTCTTTAACTTTTGCTGTATCAGTTATTAGTTACGTTCGAAAAAGGGGTTATGTTTAGGGATGGGTAGGGTTGTATTTTTCAACGAATTCTGACATCCGCTAAATGCATGTCATCTAGGCTTTTTAAAAATTTTATTGTGAACGGCAAAATATTCTTACGGTATTTTGTCTATTTGTCTATTTATATATTTAAAGATTTTTGGGGCATGTTTAAGTTAGAATACGTTTTATTTAACTACAATTTAAACAATTTTCACTTTTATTTTTTAATAGACTATATTTCTTTTTAAATCTAAGAAAATGTATTAGAATTACTTAGAGTATGTAAAATTATTTTTTCATATCAAGTATAAGTATGTATATTACCAGGTCACATTTTTTCAAATTTTATATATAAATATTATTTAAGTAAAATTTATGACAATGACGGCTATAAATAGTTAATTTATTTCTCTGATTCAGTAAACTTTTATATTTATAAACTTAGTAATATATGGTTTCTCATGTACGTACAAAGGACATGGATCATTTAATGGCTTACATATTCTAGCTTTTCCGATTAATTTCATTTTACTGTAGGTAAAATGAAATTAATATGAAAAGCTAGAATACTGAATACCATCATATATATATATTTATTTATTTGGATTGTTCAAAAACGTTATTTTTATAGATACAATTATTTAAATAAAAGCCCTGTTTTTAATAAACGTAATTAATTACTTTTTGCCGCCTGGGTCTGAGAAATTTCATAGAAAATATGCGTCCTCCGACAGAAATCAAACCTCTTTAATGCACGGAACTGTCATTTGATCTGAAGTGCTATACTACTCAATTACAGAGGAAACATCTAATTAGCAATGTCCAAATTACTGTTTTTAAGCGACAAATTTCCCACGTTGTTACTTGAACGCTCATATCTGCTGGAAGCGTATCTTAACGTAAACAAATGACAATATATATTTTGAAAAAGTCTAAATCCGACAACTATATTAATATATTTTCTGATTATACATTATACTACGATAATTTCCCGTACATTCAGTCCAGTTAATGCAATTAAAACTTTTTTTTATTATAAGCAGTGCATTTACTTAAATAATTTTATCTATAAAAATGACATATAAAGACAAAATATATTAAAATAATTGTCGGATTTAGTCCATGTCATAATATATATATATATATATATATATATATATATATATATATATATATATATATATATATATATATATATATATATATATATATATATATATATATACGTGTGTGTGTGTGTGTGTGTGTGTGTTTAAATATGTGTTGTGAGTAAATTGTTTTTGTCTCTCTCTCTCTCTCTCTATATATATATATATGTATATATATGTATATATATATATATATATATATATATATATATATATGTTTTTGTCTCTCTCTCTCTATATATATATATGTATATATATGTATATATATATATATATATGTATATATATGTATATATATATATATATATATATATATATATATATATATATATATTAATTTTGAGTATAGAAGATTATGAATATGAATGTATATGAGTGATCTCAACTGTCTGGATAATTTTGGTCATGGCTTGTATAATGAAGGATGAAAATGTACTTAATTGTTATTGGCAGAGAATTGCCAATACGAATTCAAGTTCCCGGTAAATAAATGTTCTCTTTCAAACAAGTACTCTTGGGAAAAGGAAGAATTCAATATTTTCCTTCATTTGAGCTGTCGTGTTTTAACTGGCGTCCCGTCTTAAAGAAGGAAATATCTAAAGCCAAGACCCGTTAATTCCCAGGTGTTAATGAAATCATATATCAGTGATGGGCCATGAACTGTTATGTCCTCAAGGGCAGTGACATTATTATAAATAAATAAAAACATATATATTAGTTTCTGTGTATTATTTTATTTCAGGTTATATCATTGTTTTTTTATTCATGCGTATATAATCCTTTCAGTAATTATTAATTTTGCTTTGTTTTCTAAGGTATACAAAGTACATCGGTTACTGTTATCTTAATAATGAAACGAATGAAAGAAAGAAAGACTGTGAGTGTGTCACTCAGGTATGTGCCATGCGTGATACACGCTTAGGCGATCATGTATCTTTCAAACCATGACTGACGAGGCAGATTTTTTCCCGCAGTTGGTTGCCATTTTTCTGCGGTAGACAAGTTGCCATCCAAGCATATAGAAACCAGTCTATCCTTCTATTTACTCATAGCTGGGGGGGGGAGAAGATGATTCATACATTTCCCAAGAGTAATAGCACGTATGTGAATGTAATGTATTTATCTAGAATTCGAACTCGGCTCTCCGATTCCTCAATCCGAGCTATTGCCCATTACTCCACAAAGAAAGAAAGAAAGACTGTGATTGGAAGAAAACAAATAAAATTACAAAGAAAGAAAGAAAGAAAGAAAGAAAGAAAGAAAGAAAGAAAGAAAAAGAAAGACTGTGAGTGGGAGATAGGGCAAAATAGTGGAAGAAAAGTTTACTAGGGCAGCTGCTAAGAAAGTCGGTTTAGTGTGCCGGTCGAATGTATATTTATAAATCTACCATTCGTCCATGCTTAAAATATTGCTGCTATATCTGATCCAGTGCCCGTGCTCTTTTCCTGGAGCCGTCTGATAAGATTCCAAGAAGAATCAGCAATATTACTGGTCGTGAACTGGTGGCTGGGCTTCTGTCACTTGCTAACTGCCGTAAGGTTGCCTTTCTGTGCCTTTTGTTTTTTTATAAATGCTTTCATTGTAATTGTTCGGATGAGCTCTTCTCTATGATACATAAACTGTATGACTTTAAGCGCAGTACTGGACTGGCGGTGAGATCTCATCAGCTTACGGCTGAGCTAGCTAGATGCAGCCGTAACTTCTATGCTTTTCTCGCACGTCTGGTTTGTGGAATTCCCTTCCGGCTACATGCTTTCCAGCCAACTTTAATCTACGAAAATTTAAATGTCATATCAATCGGTATCATCTTCCTTACAATTCTTTTCTCTTTCTACTCATTGCTAATGTTTCTGTTTGCAATTCCTCCATACCTTGTAACCCATTGCGTGTAAGTGGCTGTACTGTCTTGCTTGGATTGATTCCGATAAAAAAAAGTAATGTCTTTACTGATTGAATTGGAAGTTTCCTTTTTAAAGGGAGGTAATCCCCAGGATCGTCTGGTGTTTGAATTGAGAATAAACAGGGAAAGCGGGGGTAGTTTCGATCTGAGTGTGTGATGAGGCAAAACACACATAAAATAATAAATAAAATAAAATAATGAATAATAGGAATTCGGTAAAAGATGAAGAAAATATTGAAATATTTTCTAGTTTTTCCCGAAAAATAATGGCGGAGAAGCAGAGATGTTTGAATCAGAAGAAATAAATAATGTTTGCCCTTTTCTTTTCTTTTATTCTTCTATTTAAGTTTATCTTATTTTGATAAAGTTTTTCATTTGTTCCCTTTCAGCCGTTTCTCATTATAATCTTTTACACCATTTCAGTTCGCCTTCTTTTATTCATTCTTTCTTTCATGTCTGGCATATTAATCTCTTCTTCTGTTCCTGTATTTTGCTGCCATTATTTTGTATATCTGGAACCATAATTATGTTTGCTTGTAATTTTATTTCTTCTCGCCAAATCTATTCTTATTTCTTCTCAAAGACCCTAAATTCCTACTCTTTCTTTCTTTGCTTTTTTCTTTCTTTACTTATGCACTTATTCTTTCTCTCTTTCTTTTTTCTTCTCTCCAAATTCATTCTTATTACTTTCTAATAATTTTATATTCCTATTCTTTCTTTCAGTCTTTCTTTATTTTTTCTGTTCTGTTCTTTCTTTCTTTCTTTCTTTTATTTTTATAGCCAAATCCATTCCATTCCTTTCCATTAATTTTGCATTCTCTTCTTTCTTTTCTTTTTTCTTTCCTTTTTTCTTTCCTTTTTTCTTTCCTTTTTTCTTTCCTTTTCTTTCTTTCTTTCTTTCTTTTCACCAAATTCATTCTTACTACTTTCTAATAACTTTACATTACTCTTCTTTCTTTGTTTCTTCCATTCTTTCTTTTTATTATCTTTTATTTTTATTGACGAATCCATTCCAATCATTCCCATTAACTCTACATTCACTTCTTTTTTCTTTCCTTGTTTATTTTTCTTTCTTTCTTTATTCTCGCCATATTTTTTCTTACTACTTCCTAATAATTTTACATTCCTCTTCTTTTTTCTTTCTTTCTTTATTTCTTTCTTTCTTTCTTTCTTTCTTTATTTCTTTCCAATTGATCCCTGTTCATATTTTTCGTTTTTTTTTAGTTTGAATTTTCTTTCTCTTTTACAATTTATCTTTCTTTTTTACTGTTATTTATTTGGTAATTCCTTCGCTATTTTCTTTGTTTTGTTTTATTTAGTCAACATGGAATTTTTTATTATTCAATACTCAATTTCTTCCAAGTCTTGGAATAATTTAAGAATATTTCTTTTCATGAATTTTTTTTATCCCAGCGTTATTAAGATATTAATCTACATTCATTTGCTTTAGAAAAAAAAAGAAAAAGAAAAACTACCCTCATCTTTTCCATTTCTTGACATTTCTTTGTTGAAATTGAAATTGAAATGACAAGAAGACGAACTGACAGACAGAAAGACAAAAACACACGCATACTCACACACACAGACACGTACGCAAAACATATATGTGCATCAATTGCAGTACATTGAAAAGCGTTGACAGGCGTTATATCTCATTTCGGGAAAAGTGATCTCTTTTGGAGACATAAAATGAAGCTTTCGAATTAGTAGCATATATTTGTCCCTTTTTGTCTCAGATTTAAATTAGGTTCGTCGTCGTTCTTCTGCGAATTTCAAGAGAATTGGAAGAACGATTTATTTCTCGCTCTAGGCGATTCTGAGAGAATTAAAAGTCCTGCATGGATTCATTTTTGGCGACCACAATCTTAACATATGCCGACGCCACAGTGTTGATAGCAGACTCAGAAAAGAAACTCCAACAGAATGTAGTGAAGAAATGCAAGAATAAAGCACTTATCGTTAATTGCAAGAAGAAATCATTGGATGCTAGCAAAAGGGATGAGACCAAAATGAAAATTAGAAAATGGAGATACCAAAATCGATCAAGAACAAAAATTTATTGAACTGAGTAGTATTTTATCAAAGGAAGGAAATTGCGAAAATGAAACCGGAAGAGGCATTAGGATGGCAAAAATTGCCTTCCGAAAGCTAAGCCAAGAAACATCAAGAAGATTGCGTTAGAAACATGGAAAAAAGTATTATACACTTATGTAATATCAGTTCTCTTATATGGCTGCGAATGATGGACATTCCTTCACAGATCAAGAAGAGACTAGAAGCAACAGAAATGTGGTTCTACAAGGGGACGCTGAGGATACTAATGGCTAAATATGTGAGCAAAACGAAGTTTTAGAAACATCTGGAAACAAAAAGGACAATTATATTATACATCTGAGAGAGAAATTGATAATTTCTAAGGCACATAATGAGGAAAGTGGGTTTCGAAAATACGATACTCACAGGACAGATTGAAATCGAGAAGGACGGGAAAACATTGCATAACCTACAAATGGATGGTGAAACAAGGTTTAGGAGAGATAACATTATGAGCTTTTTTAACAGTGAGGTTAGACCCTAGAGACACTCGAGGTAGAGGGTTATAAAGTAAAAGGCACAGTTTATGCGGATATATGGGGAAAACCACAGTCATCCCTAGACTTGATTAATACATTTCCCAAAAATATTTGCACGTTAGGGAATATAACGCTTCCACTGCTCTTTGGATCCGACTCTCAAGAGGATGTTTTTTTCTGGTTACTGCAATTTTAACCTGTCCAAGTCTAGGGTTAGCCGTTATCTTCCCCATCTCTCTGTATAAACTGTGCCTCTTAGTCTTTCACCCTCTATCTCCAGTGTCTCCCAGGAATTTTACTGAGAGATGCTCAATGTAAAAAAAAAAAAAAAATCAGCTCCTAGTTTACGTTCAGTGAGAATCATCGGTTTGTACAAATTCCAAGCTACATGAATTGTCGTTATCGTATCCCTTCAGGACGTAGGGATTACTGGCTTTCTATAACCTCCTATCTACTTTGTTTGCAAGTAACAGCTAAGAGAATGCTTTCTGATAACTACAATCTTACCCTCTTCAAGTCTATATTCAAACGTTATGTGTTCTACATGTATTCATGGATTTTTTTTATTGCTCCGTCGTCATATGCACATTCAGCAATAACATGCAGTAAACTACCTTGAGTTGCTTTGGGGTCCTGAATAGGGTTACCAATTAGTAAAAACAGGAACATTTTTTCTTTTAGCAACACAGTGGTTAAATAAGTTATTTGCAGTTGCGCTAAGCTTTTCTTGGCTTAAGTATATCCTGTGAGTGTTAAGATTTCGAGGACTTCTTACCTTATTATGTGTTCCAGAAATGTTACCTGCCTCTTTCCAAATTTAAGAATTAGTTTCATTGAAATATTTACTTCTATTAAATTATCCCAGTTTGCTGTTCATGTTATACACATAATTTTTGGTAGAAGGTGTTTTGTTTAGCGGAATATCAGCTCAGGGTTCATTTAATACTGAAATTTAATCTTTTTTAGGAACATTATTTGACAAATGTAACGCTGGCAATGTTTTTTCTTACAATATTTTATGTTACTATTTTGTTACAATTGTTGGCAATAGTTTTTACTGTAAAAATGTATTGCTGGTATTTTTAATATTTTTTTTTTACATTCTTAGTATTTTCACCACAGTTTGCTTGTTAAGTATTTGTCTATAGCTGGTATCCTAACAAGTGCTACGACCCCGGGTCAGGGTGGACCTGCGAAAAAAAGTAATTAAGAAGGGGTTCTACTCTTCTCAGAAGATCCTTGTTGCCGAATGTCTTTTATCATCGTACCCAGAATCAGAACGGCTTCAATGAAAGGATATTCCTCTATAGAACCAACTCTTTCTCACTTCCAGACTTGATTTCATCTGTAATATCTTCCCAAAACTTACCAATATGTAAGAGAACAGATATCATATATTAGATCTCATTTGTTTTTTCATTGTTTCTAAGGAGATCATTTTCTTTCATCTCTTCCTGCTAAAGCCCGATAGATAAATTACTAGACCTATTTGATGTTGAAGACAACAATTTGGGCTGGGTCATTTACTGGCAACGAAAAAATAGTCCTACTCAATTATCAAATATCCGCTGAAATCTAACCCACAAGCCGAAATAAGCTAACATAAAATCATGGAATCAACATATTTCTTTTTTTTTGTGATGTCATATTGACCAAATATTTCGTCCACTTTTCCAGGAACAACGGAATTTGTTGCAAGATAACTTGTCAACCGAACAAAGAACAAACAGTTGCTTGCAAGATATTTTATTAGCAGTTCTAATCAGAAAGAAAAAAAAAACTAGAGATATCATATAAGCCGCCCAAGGCATAAACAAGATCTCGCGAGATATCAATCACACATAAAAAGAAGTTTCTCTCGAGGTCTTTGTCTGGAACAATATCAGTTATGTTGATCACTTAAAGAGGTCACGGTGCTAACTTTACTGTGCGGAACTCCACTCTGAGAACTAGATTCATGTAAATTCAATGTTGAGTAGACGAATACACACACACACACACACACGCACAAACACACACAGACATACACACACACAGACATATATATATATATTTATATATATATATATATATATATATATATATATATGTGTGTGTGTGTGTGTGTGTGTGTGTTAAGAAATATACATACTATCTTACATTAATTGCACAACTCCGAGTTTCATGCCGAAGCAATTATATTTTTTTGTTTTTTTAGGTCAACACCGTTTTTTTATATCAAAATTTCTAGTTTACGCGAGATATATTATTGTTGGGGTGGAATATTATTGGAGTTAAATATTTAAATGGACTTTAGATTAAATTTGAATTTGAATTTAAGCCCGGATTAACATTTAAGTTTGAAAATAAAGTTGGAAATAAATATAAATTATAAATTAGGGAGACTCTGGTTTTGAAAACATAAGTAAATAAAGAAAGGGCGTTGGGAAATCAAGATGGGGAAAGATAGCAATTGACAATAATATTACTAAAATAACTAAAACTACTGATATCAAGAACAAAGTATGTTATGATAAAATAAATTAATATATACTAATATAAAATAGTATAAAATAAATGAAAAAATAAAATAAAGTGCTACTAGTACTACTAGTAGCATTAGTAATAATAATAATAATAATAATAATAATAATAATAATAATAATAGAACGCATCAATGGAAAGAAAATGATTTAAAATAAAATGAAATAAGGAAAATAAAGTAAAATATGTACTACTATTATTATTACTAGTAGATTATGTAGGTACTATTATTATTATCATTATTATTATTATTATTATTTATATACTATCAATACTATTACTATATTTTAAACCATATTTTGCCACATATATGTATATAGATAAGGGTTAGGGGTTAGGGTTAGGGTTAGGGATAGATGTATGTATGTTATATATATATATATATATGTATAAAAACTCTATTGTAAAATTTAGAAATTTGCAGGTAAACCCACTATGCTTTATATACAGTATTTCATGACACTAATTTAATAAAACTTGTATTCCATTTGTAAGAAAGAAGTTCCACTCAGACATTTTCTTTCTAAGAACAGCTAATTTGACAGCATGCTCACAAGCAGATGCTTCCTGCCCATTATAGACATTTTAAGTCAAGTTTTCCTTATCCTCATAAGGTTTTACAGTACAAATCACAGACATCATTCGCAACCCCTCTACCTCGAGTAGCTCTTGGGCCTCTTTCAAGTGAGCATTAGTAAAAAAACAGTCAAGATCCCCTGAACATTCCGTTTGCTTTTGATTTACAAACATCCAAATTACAAACATCGCTAGTTAGCGAGATAGATAGATTAAAGATAAATTTCATAAATTTCACAATTAACAGGGATATATATATATATATATATATATATATATATATATATATATATATATATATATATATATATATATCAAATAAAAAAAAACAAATATGCTAAAACAAGTAAAATAAATTAATCCAAATAAATAAATAAATAACAAATTAACAAACCACTCCCGCCAAAATAACGATTAGAATAGATTACAACAATGAATACAAAAAGGGCAAACTCTTAATGGACGATAAAATATCTATAATTGCATTGCCAGACCAAAACAAACTACTAAACAAACGATCAGGACTCATCACAAAACTTTTACTACGTTACTTAAAAATCGTAAAGCTGCAAAGAATAAACAAAATATATAAAATAAGAATAAATAAGAAAAGATAACAAGAAAAATAAATTAATCCAAATAAACAAATAAATGAACCACTCCCGCCAAAATAACCGTTAGAAGACTACCCACAATGCACCACTGAGCAGTTTATATAAATAGTCAACAACAAAAAAAAACAACACAAGTGGCATGACGATTGCTTGTGAAGGTTTGAGTCTTTGGGATTTACCAGTTATGGTGGATTCCTTGTTATTTGCAGACCACGAGCGACCGATTTTTCTGTTACTCGTTTGAACTTTTTTGATTTGCAAAAATTTCACGTGAAGTTCTCTTAATTTACTTTCTTTTACGTTGCTTTTTTGTCTGTCTTCTGCCAACTGTTTTGAAGTTTTTCATTTTTCATTCCTCCCATATTTTTATTTTTTATCCCCTTATTTTTTTCTTTCTTATTACTTTTATTTCATAGTTATTTCCTTTTCGTTTTTTTTAATTTATCTGTATCGACCCTGCAAGACTTTTTCCTCTTTGTTTATTTAATCTACATTTGACTTTATTTTCGCTGTTTCTTTATTCTTCGTGTTAATTCTTTCTTCGTTGTAAATATCTGTTAAGTTTTCTGTATTTTTATTTCTTAAACATTCTATGTAGTTTTTTTTTTGCCTAGTCTGTCCATTTTTTTAATTTTAGTTTTATATTTTCGTTCATCGGCTGACATTTTAACGGCAGCAATTTGGATTTTTATTTATTTTATACATATTGTGGTTTCGTATTTCTGTTTATAGTTTGTCCTTTTTATTTTTGTATTAATTTTAAAAAAAGAAAGTTTTATTGTTGTTTTAACGTGTTACTGTCTTGCCTTATTTTGTATACTTTTTCGGGTCTTTGCTTATACAACCGTTGTTTTTTCTTAATTCTGTTTCAACTGTTTAATTGTTATCTGTATTAATTTTGTTTATATTCAATTTTCTTTTCTTTTTCTAATGTTTTACTTGTTTTG
>OZ038505.1:2267500-2277500 GCA_964036315.1 Acanthosepion esculentum
GAGAGAGAGAGAGAGACACGCTCGCGCACACAGACAGTTTGATGTTTTGTAGGTTCATCTTAAGAAAGCTAAATAATTTTTACTAGCAAACTTGAGCAAATGGAGAGCTGAGCAGAATTGGTAACCTGTGGTCATGCGTTTGAAAAATGGCGGGTATCTTGGTCTAATATTTTTTTGTTTACGTCAGTCTGGTCGAACGCTGCTGTCTTTTGTAATACACAATCAGTGCTCATTACAAGCCCGAACGTCGCATCCTATACGATAAGTGCTGTTGCTGCAACGCAGTAGCAAAGTGCACTTGCTGGGCAGAATTATTTTACTTTCATAGTTGTTGGTTTAAGATTTTTCTTTTTTTTCTTCTTGTATCTCTGGCTTATTCCTAAGAGGCAGTTTGAAAGGAAACCGGTTTCCGGGCACGTAATCAGGAAAAGAGATGTCACAGAAGCTAGCAGAAGGACTTTAATGAAAACGGCAGTAAAGATAAAAACAACAACAAAAAAGAAAGGATTAAACTAACCAGATATAAACGTACAAATAAAAGGCAAAGCGAAGGAAAAAAATATAGACAGCTGTAATAATTAGAACATTGATGTTAAACTGAACGTCACGTAAAGGATCGGATTTTTACTAGAGTAAAGAAAAATACAATGTCAACTTTCCGATGGATTTTGCAGCGGAGAAAATAAAAATAAAGAAGTGAACTCTTTTACTAAATCACATAAAATATACGTGCATGAACGAATGTATTATCTCGCACAAAGAAACAAATACGCTTCCAGTCGAATGTCGGCTGATGGCCATATCGCATTGAAAAAGCGTACGATCGCCGAAGTTAAGCAGCTGGTTAGTACCAAAATGAGTGACCGTTTGCGGATACCAGTAGCTGGAAGCTTAGTTGTGTTGCTGGTATAAGCAATAATGGTGTAAGTGATAAATTGAAACCCGAGAAAGAGTCAGCGAGCTGTGTTCAAATTACAGCCGGATTTGATATAATCACTTACGCGCACATTTATAAGTCTACAATTCGTCTTTGCTTTGAACATTGAACTTTGAACATAACTGGTCTGGTTTTCCTGCTATATATTTAGAGACTCTTAATAAAATCCAAAGCGGGATATGCAATGTTATTTGTCCTGACCTGGCATCTCGGCTTCAATCATGTTACCACCGTCGTAACCTGGTTTCCTTGTGACTTTTCTGTACATGATTTTATCTGTAATTGTTCTGATGAACTTTTCGCCATGCTACCTAGCAATTATGTTTTTCAGCGCATTATTTGATTCGCAGCAAGCTCATAATTTTATAGTTGAAATGGCGAGATGCAACCGTAAGTTCTATACAAAGAATTTCTTCTTACGCACTTCTCCCTTGTGAAACTCGATTTTGGTTTCTTGCTTCATGGTTAACTTTGATCTTCAAAAATTTAAATCCAACGTCAATTGTTATTGCTGTCTTCTTAGTGCTTCTTTTCTTGTTTTTCTTCTTAACACGTTTTCATTTTTTCTCATATTTCCTGATCCCTTGAGGTAAATTTATTAAAAGAGTAAAGATATGAATCGACCATTTCTCCTATAAGCGGTTCGTACAGTTTATAAATATTTTCTGGGTTAGGTTATCAGTAAAGAATTGATAATCATATAGGAGGAGAAAGGCTCCCTAAGTAGGTTAACTAACGAGAAATATACCCTAGTGCCGTAGGGCCACCGCACATATTGAAGGCACAGGAGCAGTGATGTTTCTTGACGGAGCCCAACCTTCTGCA
Organism: Acanthosepion esculentum; assembly: GCA_964036315.1. NCBI lineage: Eukaryota > Metazoa > Mollusca > Cephalopoda > Sepiida > Sepiidae > Acanthosepion > Acanthosepion esculentum. Next base: position 2,269,263 of record OZ038505.1, read on the forward strand.
GGCTGCTTTGAATTAAGTGTTCTTCCTAGACCGGTTGCAACCCAAGGCTATAGAACCTAGTATTTCCTACTATTTACGCATATCTGAGGGGAGAAGAAGAGGATTCATACTTTTCCCAAGAGTAAATGAATATGAATAAATGCAGGTAAATAATGTAATGGATCTGACTGGAATTCGAACTCGGCTCTACGATTCCTCTACCATACCTCCATGAAGAAAATAAATTAATCAAACGAAATGCCTACACAAGCATACTAAAGTTGAGAGAACAAGGTTAACGTTTCAAAACTTCATTGTTCTTTTTATGTGACATATCCTTTAAGGACTTGTAAAATAATGACTCTCAACAACTTGCTTCAACTTCAACTGGAAGTAATTCTTCACATTTTATCAAAGTACTTTCTTCTTATGACCATTGTATGGAATCAATTTACGCAGACACGTTAATTAGCATACCCGCTGTTTTTCTGAGTCTTTTTGTCATCTATACACACTCAGAGTATTAAATTCTCCACGCACCCTGTCCTCATTTTTTCCTTAAATAATATCTTCAATTAATTTGTGCTACGTATTTTCTTCATTTCTCACACATTAGTATTAGCATTATTCAGTAGAAATTCTATTCTATGCACGGCGGCGATCGTGAGTCTCCACACCTTCCTATAATATGTAGCGCTTAGTAAAGGTTCTCCCTTTTCAACATGCCCTCTAATCTCTGTATTGCCATCCATTTACACGTTACCCATTGCCTCCCCATGCCTTCAAAATGTGTCATGTGTCACAGAAATTTCAAATATCACTTTTCTGATTCTAATTGTTCGTGTCTATTTATCCATAAAATATCGATTTTGCTCAGATATTAAGTATATGATATTCTCACTATCCTTCTGTAGAACTATATATATATATATATATATATATATATATATATATATATATATATATATATATATATTGTGTGTGTATTAAGGCAGCATTTTTTCATTCATACATGTTTCATTAAATAATATAGACAAGTGTTGTCTATTTATTTTATGTAAATACTTTTCATATCGTCTGATAAGCTTAATAACATTATCATTAAACGAAGAAAGAAAATCACAATATTGATACATATTTTTTAATCCAATCTAAGCTTTCGGCTTACATAAGCCATTATCTAAGTAAATGAAAATAAGAAAACAGTAATTGCTGACGCGTTTCGACCAATGCGGACTTTTTCAAAGCAAGCAACGAAATGAATTTAATCAAACAAAGAAAATTAATAAAAACAAAAAAACAGAGTCTTCTTAGCAACGGGAATGTAGGAAACGCTATTTTCATATTGTTAACTGAAAATGACGTCAGTTAATGTCACGTGTGGAGGATATTTCATTAATCTGTGTTGATGGATTCAATCATTTTCTTTTGATTTTAATATGATTTTGTGTACATTGTTTGTGAGAGCAGTAATTTTGTTAGAAAAGGTGAAATAGGGAAAAAACCTGGGCGTAGATTAATATTTGGGTATTGTTCGATTGCGGCACTCTCTAGAATTTTCCTTCTGAGTGAGTTATTTTCTTTTTTTATAAGTATAGAATTTTTAAAATCAAAATTATGGTTGAATTTATTCCTATGTATTACTAAGGCATTATTTAAGTTGTTTATTCTAATGTCTCTTTTGTGTTCATTGATACGTTTTTTTATGTTTCTGCTTGTTTCTCCAATATATTTGGAGGAACAGTTTTGGCAATTTATTATATAAATGCCTGCTTCAGAAATGTTATTGCTATTGTTGTTTGGAGATCTTATTATATCTATAATTGTTTTCGAGGTGTGTGTGACTATTTTAAGATTATTTAGATGGCATAGGTTATTCTGGATATTAGACGTAACAGAGTTGGTTGGTAGTATTATGTATGTTTTCATGTAATTTACTATTGCGGATTATGTTATTAGTTTTGTTTCAATTGTATATTTTGTATGCCTTTCTTCTTGCATTATGGATGAAATGATATGGGTATTGTAGGTTTTTGAATGTATTTTCTATGTATGTTTCTTCTTTAAGTAAATATTGGGGACTACAGATTCTTAATGCATCTTTGCCTTATCAAAGATGGCAATTACATTACAATATATTAAGCAATACACGGACGAGAAAGTGATGATAGTCTGTTTCTGTTTACAGCTCATGACGTCACACATGAACACGCGAGAGTGAATTCGAGAAGTATTAAGTATGGGAAGCCGTTGGCATAAACCAATGGCTTCTGTTACCAAATATTGACATTTAAGAATATTTGTGGAGTATTCATAGTTTATTTTGTTCAGGTTAGGTTTCAACTGTTTTATGTACATAGCTTCAAGAATTTTTAGTTTTTGTTTATTGTTTTCATGTTTAAGTATAGTTGTGTTTTCAACAAGGATTTTCCGGAATTGTGTATGCGGCCAGGCATGTTGTTTTAAATGCCTAAAAATGTTAGACTTATCATTCAAATATAGTGTCAAGTGTCCTGAAAGCGAGTTTGTGGTGTGACCAACATAAATATTATTTAATTCGTTGGAGATACAATCTCTCAAAGGTCACTTGAATTTGTAAACTATGTTGGTTTTTTGAAAATCGCTAACCAGGGGAGAAGAATCATTGCGAATAATTGAGTTGGATATACTGTATTTAGTGTAGTATATGATTAACTTAATTTTTTTGCTAGGATCTGTTGTAGATATATTAGTATTTACTAATTTTAGTATATTTTCATCTTGTTTATAATTTTTATGCATTTGATTACGATATAGGAGATTAATATGTTTGAGATTAGTAGAAGCAATATTATGTACTGTTTGCTTAGTATTGAGATTTCTAAGAAAGCATCTTATTTGTTCATCAACTATATAGTTTGGAAAGCTATTATTAATAAGTGTTTGTTTTATATTCTTTAGTTCACTGTAAAAAAATCTGTTTTGTGGATTAATTAGTCTCTGCACGATGTAGTAGATTTTTTTATAATTGCTCTTTTGTAGTAATATGGGCATTCGCACTTGTAGTTAAGTGAACATGAATTTATGCTGGTAGGTTTTTTATATGGCGAAATAGTAAATCGTCCATGTAAACAGAAACAGACTATCATCACTTTCTCCTCCGTGTATTGCTTAATATATTGTACTCTAATTGACATCTTTGATAATGGCTTATGTAAGTCTAAAGCTTAGATTGATTTAAAAATATGTATCAATATTGTGATTTTCTTTCTTCGTTTAATGATAATGTTATTAAACTTATCAGACGATATGAAAAGAATTTACATAAAATAAATAGACAACACTTATCTATATTATTTAATGAAACATGCATCAATATATATATATATATATATTAGGTTAAATAATTATTACGGCCGATTTAATCATTTAAGCGTCAATGAATATGTAACGGGTCACAAGGCATTATTTTTTTTTAATTTTTATTTTTTTTAATTTTTTCTCACCTTTTATTTTCTCGGTCTATCTACACGCTTTATTTTTTTAATTTTATATCCTAATATTATTAAGCGTAAGCTGTGTCTACTCTGCAGTGTTAATCCCTTGAAACATAGAGATTATTTGTAAATAAAAATTCACCGCGTCTTACTCCTCCTATTTGATCATATTGCTTACTACTTACGCATTTTAAGTTTTTAACTTAAATTATTTTCCCAACGGAAAATCATGTACCATTTAATCTTCCAACATTTTTTCCAATATCCCCTACATAAACCCTAAATTTAAATCCAAATAATATGTTGGGTTTATATTAACTTTGAGTTTTGAGTGTGTGTGTAATTTACCGTTCCTCCCATGAATCCATGTATTAGAAACAACTGTAATAAGTGGCTCATTTGTCATATGTGCCTGACGATTTGAGAAACCATGAAATTTAAATTGCTCTGAAAGGTAGGTATGGTTGTATTTATTAATTTATTCTTCTTAGTTCTGTTTAATTACATTGAGAACAGTTTCGTTTGCATCATAATTTAAATTAAATTTAATAAATATTTATTTGCTTTCTGCGTATTCTCGCTATCGCAGGCATATGCAGTGACTAATATCTCGTTATTTAGTTTATATTCCCGCCTATATCTAGGCATTGCTTCTTTAAGTTGGACACAATCTTTGGTGTACGTCAAGCTATATACATTGCCACATACGTCTTTGGGAAATGAAACCATACCTTTTGGACTACTCCAGCAAAACCATCAACGTCCCTGACAGGAACAAATATGAACTCAACTTATGACACAAAATTGAGTGTCGTGAGTCGAACATGATGGAAACTAGTTTTCGCCAAAAAGGAACGCAACAACGAATATGAATCTTTCGATTCCTGTGGATTTAAGTCACAACAAATCTCACGTATTGTTGACCTGGTAGAATTTGTAAAAATAATTATTCTCTGTACAAAATAGAATTAAATACACCGACAAACATAACAACCCAAAGAAGAATAAAAGAAAATTCCCAAAATACGTAAAACCAACAAAATCATTACGAAGTCTGATAAACTGGCATTCTCTAATATTACATTGTCGATGACTGAAACAAGAATAACTGTAAAGAAGTTTACAAAATCCTATGAGGAAGCACTAGCTGCATGGGAGAATGATATTTAAAACGAAGCACGAATTACAACTTTTAAACATAGGATCGACGATAGAGTGCAAAAACGACACAAGCAACAGGCCTTCCTTATCGTTAAGGACCACAGTGATAATTTACCCAATAATACGCAGTACATATATATATATATATATATATATATATATATATATATATATATATATATATATATATATATATATATATATATATATATATATATATATATATATATGGGGCTGATGATAGCCGCGTAAAGAACGGCTTGAAATAGACTATCTTCTATGTTGAGATAATGTTTTTGCTGTAATACATATATATATATATATATATATATATATATATATATATATATATATATATATATATATATATATATATATAATATAATATAATAATAACAAGATAATTGGCAAATGTTTGTTTAAAAAAATAAAATAAAATAAAATAAATTTTGTCTAAAAATATTGACCCTGAAGATTAACAATGATGTTTGAAAGCGCTAGGTCATCGTATGGACAATAAATATTTCGAAATCATTTTCAAATAAAAAGTCTCATTAGAGAATATGAGAAAATTCAAAAGAAAATATGCAAGACTATGTTGTCTTTAACATTCAATACTACATGTTTAAAAGAAAAGTTGTTGCCAAATTACACACACACACACACACACAAACACACACACACACACACACACACACACACACATATATATATATATATATATATATATATATATATATATATATATATATATATATATATGAAGAAATATAGTCTTAAGATGTGCTATATTTATGGGATAAAAGTGCTCAAAATCAGAGATAGATCGTGTGTAAATATAACAGTGAACATAGAAGTCAACACTTAGAGGCGACAGTCTGTTTAATGCAAGATGCAATCGTCATGCATCTAGCATGAAACAGACCGTCGCCTCGAAGTGTTGACTTCTATATTCACTTTTATATCAGGTCATCCCATAAGTTCTGTCCGAATTTTGAATAAGGAAAACAAGTGACCAAATGTTACATTTAATTACAGATTCAATCAACAATTTATTTTCCCTGATTATCTATGAGTTCCTTCCATCTATTAACAAGCTTACTAATCCCATTACTGTAAAATTATTTTGGCTTTGATTCGAAGAACTCACAAATGTCAGTTTTAACCTCTTCCTGTGTTACAAAAGCTGTTTCTTCCAAATGATTCTGCAAGCTACGAAACAAATGGTAGTGTGAAGGAGCAAGGTCGGGAGAATAAGGTGGATGAGGAATTTTCTCCCAATCAAGTTCTTCCATCTTTTGTGACGTGATTCTTGCTGTGTGTGGTCGTGCATTGTCCTGATGAAACATTACCCGTTTTCGATTCACTAAAGCAGGTCTTTTGTCCCTCAAAGCTTGGTTCAAACGCTCTAATTGCTGACAGTATATTTGAGCATTAATTGTTGCATTAGGTGGTAAGAATTGAAGGTGGATTATTCCTTTGCAATCCCACCAGATTGAAAGAAGAACCTTTTGGCCATGAAGTTCCCTTCTCGACTGTGGCTGGTGTCCTTCCATTTTACCAAGCCACTGTCTACGACGCTTAACATTTCGATAAAAGATCCATTTTTCGTCGCCAGTGACAAATCTATCCAAAAAAGTTGACGTGAATGGAGAGAAGAGCAGATGTCCACTCGGGATTTGAGGTTGTTTTCAGACAATTCATGAGGCACCCATTTTCCAAATTTAGGAATTTTCCAAATTGTTGAAGATGACGATGAACAGTTGTATGGTTTGAACTGAGAACCACTGCCAATTCCTCAACTGATAAAGCAGCATTTTCTTCAAGGGCACGCGAGAGTGAATCCGATGAGTATTGAGTATGGAAAGCCGTTGGCATGAACCAATGACTTCTGTTACTAATTATAGGCATTTAAGGATATTTTTGGAGATTTCATAGTTTATTTTGTTCAGGTTAGCTTTCAACTGTTTTATGTATATAGCTTCAAGAATTTTTAGTTTTTGTTTATTGTTTTCATGTTTAAGTATAGTTGTGATATATATATATATATATATATATATATATATATATATATATATATATATATATATATGAATGAAAAAGACATAGGAACCATTTCCCCGATTTTCAATAAGAAAGAAGTTTTATGCAGCAGGCAAATAATTCTCGACTGGTTTTGACGCCATGCTTAATAGCCATATGAAAATCTCGATCTAACGAGGCTACTTAAGACCCTGGATCGAGTTTTCATGTTAACATTTGGGATTTCTAGCAATTTACACTGTTAGGTGAACCTATTCTTAGCACACGTTCAATTTCCTTATCTCTTATGCTAAATTTGTTATAGGCTCACTGTTATATAACGTTTAAACACCAGATCCCGTACGTCATCAAATTCAATCAACATCAAGACTGGTCTGTACCTAGATAAGTGACAGCTTGGCATAACCAGTTGCTGCAAGCTTTGATGTGCGTGTCGTGTAATGGATAATTACTGGGATAAATAACCGGAAAGACGTGTTCCAGTTTTATTTGGGTTCATTATAAATGAATAGATACGAACATAGGGACCTACACACGCACACACACGAATATATATATATATATATATATATATATATATATATATATATATATATATATATATATATATATATATTATAAATTAACTGATTTAAAATATTATTTTTTTCACTACACAATAATAACCATGTTTCAAAAATAATTTAAAGTATTATATCTGTTTCATCTTCAAGCGAATTTTGGAATATTCCAATATTCGCTTAAAGTTGAAATGGAACTAATACTTTTAATTTAATTATATAATTAAATTTGACGATTTTAGCTTCCATTTTTGAAACATGCTTATTACTGTGTAGCGAAAAAAACATATTTTAAATCAGTTAATTTATAATATTTATGCTCTGTAAATTTACATTGAGCACTGTTTTGTAAAAATAAAAATAAAAATATCAATAAGAACACCGGATTATATATCTATCTTACTGTTCTTTCTTTATAGAAATATATATATATATATATATATATATATATATATATATATATATATATATATATATATATATATATACTAAAATCTACAGAGGAATATGGAAAAAAGTCATTGCCAAAATACGCAAAACGAAGAGAATCATTATCAAGTCTTATAAAACTAGCAATCGCTATGACTGAAATGTCGATGACTACAAAAAAGGCGCGAATTACAAGCAATGAACCTAAGAGTGTATAATGTGCGTCAACTACACAAGCAAAAGACCGTCTTTGCCGTTAAGGACTATAAAGATAATTTCCCCAATAATACGCAGTTCCGATTGCTTAACCCTTCCAAGAATAATATAGGCGAAATCAGAAAGGCTCTACTAGAACGAGCCTGCAAATATGCTAACAATGCACATGGGATGAACCGATGCCAAAACACAATGGATGCTATCATTTGGTTCTCTAAAATAAAAAGGAAAAAACAATGTAACTTTATGCAATTCGACATCTCAAATATTTACCCGTCAATCACAGAGGATCTGTTAATGGCAGCAATAAACCTGGCCAAGAATGATTGCACCATCACCGACCAGGAAATCAACATCATTAAGCAAGTCCAAAA
>OZ038505.1:2287500-2315000 GCA_964036315.1 Acanthosepion esculentum
GGTTTTTCCAAAGATTTTGATAAATATCTCCTCATTTGTTTGCATGAAAGACTATGACTTCTCTTTATATGGAGAGGAAATGACACTGTTCCTATTCGTGAGATGCCATTAGCGAGCCAGCACGGTACCTTGATAATATCGTCAAATATCGAATAGGTCAATATTTATTTGATAAATAATAATTAGACTATATTTCAGCATATTTGAATCGTTGATGAATCATTTTATTTTCCGCGGCGGGGATTTTAAAAATAGTAATTTCTTCTAGCTTCTCCTATTCTTATCATTTATAATACTCCAAATTAATTCAGTGACGTTTGAAAGAGGGGAAGACATACCTTATTTTTGTAGAAGTTTACATATTATTCTGTACGTGTATAAAGAAAGAATAAGAAAAACATTTTAGAATATAATTCCGCATTTGAGTTTCCGTGGAAGAAATTTAAAGCTCACAACACTCGTAGGATATCTTTGTCACTGACTGTTGTTTCCGTCTTCTTTCAACGAAGAACGAATAATGGCTATAGAAGAAATACTCACTCTCGCACACATTAAGATCAATAGAAACCTTATTCTTTTAGTCATAGTTATACTCGAGTCAGATCTTTCCGGATACGTGACAAAACACATTAAAAGACATTAATGAGTTCTTACAGGAGAAAGTATTGGCATATAAATAAACGTCAAAGAACCCGGCTGAAAGATGTTGCATGTGCCAAGAGACAGTTCAATAAAATGAGTGTATGTATCTTCACAGTGAAGAGCCAAGGGAGGTAATTAGGCCTAGATCTTTGTGGAAGGAGGAACATTAAGCTAATTGCTCTATTAAACTTTGAATTCGAACTCAATATATATATGTATATATAGAAACATCTATCTATCTATCTATCTATCTATCTATCTATCTATCTATCTATCTATCTATCTATGTCCATTATCTATTTATCTTCATTGTCTATGTTTCTTATCGACCTTCATTATCTCTCTATATATCTTCATTATCTATCTATCTATCTATCTATCTATCTATCTATTCCCCCCCTCTCTCTCTCTCTCTCTCTCTCTCTCTCTATATATATATATATATATATATATATATATATATATATATATATATATAATTTATTCGGAAATTATAACAAATATGTTTTTGTAGTGATTTTATAACATATTTATGTAATAATTTTATATTTGCTCTGCTCTGTAGTGAGCACTCTTTTAAGAATAATATATTTGGGTTATTGTATGCACCAATCCTATACTTGTGTATATATGGCCTGACGATTGCATCTAGCATGAAACAGACTGTCGCCTCTAAGTGTTGACTTCTATGTTCACTTTTATATATACACACGCACTATCTTTGATATTGAGCACTCTATCCCCTAAATATAGCACACTTTAAGACTATATTATTTATATATATATATATATATATATATATATATATATATATATATATATATATATATATATATATATATATATATATATATATATGCGTGTTGGTAGGATATAGATTGCGAACGAAAGTGGAGAGGTTAGACAAAGAGGAAAGCCTTTTTTTATTTGCAACGCGTATCACTTCATTAGGCTGTTATGTAGGCGTCGTGCAGTCAGAATGAATGACGACGGATGTTCCCTTGCGGATGCACCTTGCCATGAGCACCCTTTGGGGCAGAAACTCAACCCAGACCTCAAGAAGCAGTCGTACATACCATCCATCGCTAAAGATGCTAAGCAAAATGGCCGATTTACTGTATAATTCTAGCAAGTACCACAACCACCCCCAACGACCGCTATCTCGTTGTTTTACAAGAGTCAGTTAAATCCGAAAATGGAGAATACCTGGTTAACGCAATGCTGCATTTAAATTATATGGGATTTTTATTTTAATTATATAAAATAATTTTTAAAAAAATGTGAATATTATATTATATTAAACATAAATGGAATTTACTGTTTATTTAAGGAAAACTGTTTTATCAAATTTTTGTTAACAAAATGAATTTTTTTTTACATAAGTTTAAACGGATTCAGAATCCATAAAAAGCAAAAAAACAAAAAAGGACTGTTTTATTTTCACCAACATTCTATGTGTGAGAAACAGCCTGTCTGTGGGTTACTATATATATATATATATATATATATATATATATATATATATATATATATATATATATATATATATATATACACGCCGCCGAAAAGATATATTTCGGTCGAGCACTTTAGAGAGAAAGCGCGAATTGGTAAACGGTGACTGCTACTGCTGATAATACACATCTCTTCTATGAATCTAGCACTCTCCGTTACTGGTGTGTTTACTCAAAATAAATACGTAAAAATTCGCCTCCCTCTCTGCTGAGAGTCGATAGCTAAAGGGAAAAATCTCCGACTGATGTTAAATCAGTTATGTTTCGATCCTGGATTGAGACAATCGGATGTCTAGCTACACTCATGTGCTGTGATACACTGAAACAGTCTGTCTGTGCATGACAATATATATATATATATATATATATATATATATATATAATTTAATGAAAAATTGTTCAAAATATCCTGCAGAGTCTCACTAATCATTGCATATTTTAACATCCATAATATTTTCTTACTCTTATTTAAATGTCATCTATTACTACCTTACACGTGACACGAATCCAATGAAAACATCCTACTGCATCATATTATTTTTACACAGTTTAGCGTCGAGAATGTTTGCCACACATTTAAATGTTATCTTTTATTTCAATACACGTGACACGTATCTAAGCAATGAAATAGCCTAACACAACGAACCATTATTCTGCGTCTCATTGCTTTTAATATTTTTTTTATTATTTCTATCTTGATATCAGAGGAAGCTTTAATAAAGTGAAACATGCTAGATTAAGATCTGTTTCCGACTTGTTCGTTTTTTTTTATCATTTTGTCGGATTCCTATCCATACTCGAGATATAATCATTGATACTATGTATGAGCCTGGTCGTAGGTTTATCGTAAAGAACTGTGATCAGCACATTCTCAATGCATAGTCTTCTTAGTGAATGTTTATATCTTCCGATCAAACTCTTTTTTATTAGGTCGAAATTCTGTCCAGATTTGTATGTCTAATACGTCCAAAATGCTCATATAATCGTTTTTCAGATTCCTACAAGTACGATTTCTTCTTCTTTACGTGCTGTCTCCCTTCAGGACGTAAGCGATTACAGCTCTTCACAACTTTCTGTCATATGTGGCTCTTCTATTCTGTAATTTCTCCTCAAACCTGTTCTGTCATCTATTTAATGAAATTCACAATGTATGTTACGCGTTGATTTCCTCTGTCTATCCTGCCTCCAATCTGTTCCGTGAGTATCAAATTTTCCAAGCCCCCTTTCTCATTATGTACTCTTGATACCTGAACTTCCTTAATCCTGATGTTAATTATAAGTTTCCTTTTCGTTTCAGTTTTCTCTAAAATTTCGTTGCTGAAAGTGAATGTAACAAATTCACCCGGAATTCGATCTCGTAGTGCTAATGTCTCTTTTCAGTTCACTATACATTACACCGCCCACACATCAGGATTAGTATATGCTATTCATAGATACATAGATAGATATTTTATATTAATAACGCGTACCTTTAACCGTCACAGTCAATATCAAGAACCATGTGCTGCCAGTGACATCGACTGGTCTATTGCGAACAGTTAGATAACGTTTTAGCTAATAATTACGCTAAATTAGATAATAAATACATGTATATGGTGGAGTTATGGATAGCGGCTCGGATTGAGGAAACGGAGAACTGAGTTCAAATTCAAGTCAAATCCATTACATTCACTTATGTTAAGACATTTTTTCTGTTTATACATAAAATGTTTTAAAATAATTGTCGGACTTTGTCCATTTCATAATGTTTGACGTCATTTGTTTTCATTTTAATACACTTTGAGCAGATATGAATGTAAAATCGACCTTACTGTGGCCGAAACGGTTAACGTACGTCAGGCTATATGACGGTTCCATATAGGATACAGGTTCGATTCCAGTCGGCGGACGCATATTTTCTATGAAAATTTCTCGGATATTCAGGCCGGTAAATGTATTCAATACTGTTTATTATAAACAGAGCATTTACTTAAATATTTGTATCTATAAAAAAAAAAATATATCTTAAAATAATTGTCGGACTTTGTCCATTTCATAATTCACATGTCCTAATAAACTTGGGAAAGGTATAAATCCTTTTCTTTTCCAACCAGCTATGGGTAAATAGCAGGACAGACCGGGTTCTGTAGCCTTGGATGACAACTGGTCTACCGCAGAAAGAAACGGCAACCTACTATGGGGAAAAATCTGTCTCGTCAGTCATGTATCAAAAGATACATGGTCGCCTAAGCGTGTATCACGCATGGTACATAACTAACTGATGATTACCCATTTAGAAATGCACAGGCAACACACGGAAATATGCCTACATTTGTATGAAAAATCTGAATTTAAAAATGTATGTCTGTGTGTGTGAGAGTCTTTGATTCGATGAATATTCACACGGGAGATATTAAATATATCCCATCGGGCCTATTACGTAAATCAACAGTGTTTTTAAAAAAACAAAAACATTTCTGCGATTTTTTATTCAAGCCAAAAAGGTTTCCTCTGGTCAAGATAATATTTACCGAAATCAATTTATCTCTCATTGTTTCTTAAATATTACGACAACATCCTCGCTCTATGTTATTCGTTAGATTTTCCCCAAGCTCCTCACCAAAACCTTTCACGGGTATGTTTTATTAATATCTTTTATACATAGCCGCTGCTCTTGACACACAATGACAAGCATTATAAACAAATGAAATAAACATGAAATCCCTTATACGATCCCCAAAACAAACATAAATAAAAAATAAATAAAAATAAAAGTAAAGTCTCTACACCGTAATGGTAACTGAAAAATAAAAAAAAAAACGCCATAAAAATCGAAGCTCAAAATGAAAGAGTATTAAAAATACATAGGAAAAAAGAAAATGTCTGCCGGGAAGGCGGGGTTAAGGTTGCAAAACTGACTCGACGCTTAAGACAAACGATTGTATCTTCACAGGGAAGATTTGGCAAGCTTTACTTTCGTTATAAATCGCAACGTAAAGCAGACGCCCTAATCTAATAGAGAACGCTGAAAAAATATTCTTGGAGCAAAATATACAATTTAGTGCAATGCACAAATTACATTACAGAATCTTTGCCCTATTCCTTGAACACACAACTGTACAACAAATACTTACGCATATATATATATATATATATATATATATATATATATATATATATATATGTATGAAATACTGAGACACAAAAAGAGAGAGAGAGTATGTGTGTGTGAGAGAGAGAGAGTATGTGTGTGTGAGAGAGAGAGAGAGGGGGGAAATGCACTGGAATAGCGAGTTATCAAATGTGACAGATAGATAGATAGATAGATAGATAGATAGATAGATAGATAGATAGATAGATATAGAGCGAGAGAGCGATGAAGGGAAATAGAGAGAGATATACACAAGGACTGGAATTGTGAACTAACCATAGAGACCGACATAGAGATATAAACTGACATGAATAGTGAGTTATCAATATATATATATATATATATATATATATATATATATATAAATATAAAAGTGGACATGGAAGTCAGCACTTAGAGGCGACTGTCTGTTTCATGCTAGTGCAATCGTCAGGCGATATATATATATATATATATATATATATATATATATATATATATATACATACATAGATATGAACATAATGAGAGAGACAGACATATAAAGATTAAGTAAAATAAATGGTCTAAAATAGCGCTGTATAAATCTTAAAGATAGGCAGGTTGATAGACTAGTAGCTAGCTAGACAGACAAACCGCTAGCTAGCTAGATAAATAGAAATAATGAAAGAAAGAAAGCAATGGATTGGAATAGAGATCTAAACATTAGAAGTGGCAGATTTATAGAAATGGAAGAGAATAGCAATTTGTCCAATGGGCAGTCATATTGATAGCTTTATTTATCGATTGGCTCGTTTACGGCTTATCAACATCTTGCATGGTATTTTAATCCAGAACATTTTTATATAGTAACAATCCTTTGGCAATAATAACGATTTGTTGATAGAATTTCTAGTAATTAACCCACAGATGGGGGAGAGGTGATGGACTCATACGTTTTCTATGGTTACTTGTGCGTAATTAAATATAACGTATCCGACTGGAACTCAAACTCGGCTTTCCAAGTTCCAATTAAAAGCTGTTGTCCATTACACCACCGCATACGCACGCACGCACACACACACACACACACACATATATATATATGTAAGCAAATGTATGGATGTAGATCCGACGGTATGATGAAAGAGTGGAGAAGACAAAGCAAAATCCGAATATGTGAGTTTAGTGTTTTTTATTTTGTTTTTCTTTTTGTTATTCTGTCGACGTCAGACGTTTCGGTCAAATAGACCTTCTTCAGGACATGGTTAATGGAGACATATTTATATTAGATTTAACTTGAGTTATGTAGGCGAGACAGGGAGGTCCTTGAAATCTCGCATTTCCGAACACAAACGAGATATTCGCCTCGGTAATTTAAGTAGTGCTTTGTTTGTACACATAGCCAAATCTGATCACAATTTTGATTTCGACTCTGTGAAGATTTTAAAATATATCCACAATAAAAACCTTAGGCAGATTTACGAGGCTGGCATGATAGCCACCTCACACACAATAAACACCCGACAAGGTTTCTTTAACATATCAAGTTTTTTAGCAAGATTAATGCTTGACAAACGTACCGATAAGCTATAGTTTTAAATAGGCCCCCCGCCTTCTACTTAGGATAAAATCTCTTCCCTGGCAGCAGGTTTTCGCAGCGCCGCCCACGTGACCCCAGCGTATCCGACTCCAAGAAAGAATACTCTGACTTTAGAATTTCAGTTTTTCTGTTTCTGACTAGTCCTGTATATATCGTCTCTTCATCTAACTTAAATCTAATATAAATACGTCTCCATTAACCATGTCCTGAAGAAGGTCTATTTGACCGAAACGTCTGACGTCGACAGAATAACAAAAACAATGAAATCCAATAAATTCCAGAATAATCACATGGGAAAGTAAAGTCACAATAACGTCATTGTAAAAAAATACATATACTGATGAAAAAAAAAGCTATAATAAAATTCATAGAACAGTTGTGTAAAAGCTGAGGGAGGTGTATATAAACTCACAGGGTGAGAGGTCGGTACACGACCCAAGATAAAAATTCAAGATTACTTATTCTGATTTTCAAACAATAATACAGGATAGCTAGCTTGAAAAATAGAAGCACAAATACAGCGGCATAAATAGATAGATAGATAGATAGATAGATAGATAGATAGATAGATAGATAGATAGATAGATAAGAACAGAGATAGAAAGATAAGAATAGAATGAGATAGATAGATAGGTAGATAGATAGATAAGAACAGAGATAGAAAGATAAGAATAGAATGAGATAGATAGATAGATAGATAGATAGATAGATAAGAAGAGAGATAGAAAGATAAGAATAGAATGAGATAGATAGATAGATAGATAGATAGATAGATAGATAAGAACAGAGATAGAAAGATAAGAATAGAATGAGATAGATAGATAGATAGATAGATAGATAAGAACAGAGATAGAAAGATAAGAATAGAATGAGATAGATAGATAGATAGATAAGAACAGAGATAGAAAGATAAGAATAGAATGAGATAGATAGATAGATAAGAACAAAGATAGATAAGAATAGAATGAGATAGATAGATAACAACATAGATAGATAGATAGATAGGTAGATAGATAGATAGATAGATAGATGAGAATAGAATGAAATAGATAGATAAATAAGAATAGAATGCGATCGATCGCTAGATAGATAAGAACATATATATATATGTATATATATATATATAGAGAGAGAGAGATACGAATAGAATGAGATAGATAAGAATAGAATGAGATAGATAGATAAGAACAAAGATAGATAAGAATAGAATGAGATAGATAGATAGATAGATAGATAGATAAGAACAAAGATAGATAAGAATAGAATGAGATAGATAGATAAGAACATAGATAGATAGGTAGATAGATAGATAGATAGATAGATGAGAATAGAATGAAATAGATAGATAAATAAGAATAGAATGCGATCGATCGCTAGATAGATAAGAACATATATATATATATATATATATATATATATATATATATAGAGAGAGAGAGAGAGAGAGAGAGAGAGAGAGAGATAAGAATAGAATGAGATAGATAGATAAGAACAAAGATAGATAAGAATAGAATGAGATAGATAAGAAGATATATATATATATATATATAGATAGATAGATGAAAATAGAATGAGATAGATCGATAGATAAATAAGGATAGAATGCGATTGATCGATCGATCGATAGATAGATAGATAGATAGATAGATAGATAGATAGATAGATAGATAGATAAGACAGACTGGGACAGATAGGAAGATGTATTGAAATGAAATAGAACAAATCGGGATAAAAGGAAAGGAATGAATTCTTATGTCCAGTTTTTATGCATTTATTTTCTGCTCATAACCGACTTCTTACTAAGCATAAAGGTGGGTTTGTTATGGTGTGAAAGTGCTTCAGGTCAAGGAATTCGATTTGTCAACAAACATCACATGCCATCTGGTTTACACATAATTGGTAATATCACCTGTCAACAAGACAGCGATCGAAAACCCTCTTCTAAATTATGTTGGAAATTATCCATTGGACGCCTCAATCTCCTCGTTGAGTTAGCATGGGGATGAATTGGATAGGAGAGTTCGAAGAAAATACTCAAAACGTAAGAGTGAACTTTTTCAGGGCTTGAAGAATATTTGGGATGGTCTGTCATCTATTTGTTTCAAAACCTGGTGACAAAAATTGCAAATATTTGTAAAGTAGTAACTATGACAGGTGGCGGTTTTCTTGACGAAAACAAAATATGATGCTGTTGTATGATAACTTTTATAATTAAGTGCTTATTTTTGTCAGGATAAAAGCAAATGCAGTGTAGTTACTGAAATGCTAACTTCTACATAAAAGAATTAAAAAATATGTCATTTTAATGTGTTTTATACATTTTTATGTGTTTAATAAGAAATGCAGAGTGCTCCAAACAAAACAATTTTGCCTGTAGTGTAGATATGAACAAAACAATTTTGCCTGTAGTGTAGATATGAACAGATTGAAGTAGATATTCTGATCGATTTATACACTGTATGTCTTCTTTACTCAACTTCATATAATTAAATTAAAAATTAAACAGAAATATTTTATTCGTATGTCCGTTCATAAGCTAGGATAAACTAGACGTTGGCGACTTGTCACTACTTCTTTTGCTTTTTCATTTTTAACTAATGATAAGGTTGCGATATAAATGATTCCCAGCTGATATCGAAAATTTGTTAAAACCAATTTTTTTGAGCTGAAAATGTATTTTCGTCTGGCGTGTATTTATTTGACATAGAAACTATTTCTAAAACGGTAATATGAAAATATAAGAGGAAGAATGAAATTCAAAAATTTCTTCATAGATGGTCTCAGCTAGCATACAATATTACAAGCGACACCATAAAATATATAGTGATACCTATGTATGTATTATGGAATCGAGTGCACAGAGAGTCGTATTTAACTCACTCAGAAGCTCAAATAGCATACGACAAGCTTGATTGACAAGCGCTTGGGCAGCAATCGCCCTGATATCGCATTTGTGCACTAGAGCAACCCTGAATGGATCCAGATAGATGTTTCTGTAGCTTGGAATGAGAAAACATTGATGGCAGAAATGGTGAGAATACAAGAGAGGGTGTAGGAATTAATGTCGAAGAAATGTACATAGTAGCTGCATAAGTTGACGCCTTTTTGTTTATTGGGGCACTCGGGAATCTTTTCTGTAAGCTTTCACTTTCGAAAGAGGCTTTCGGATACCTGATATTATTTGGAGAACGTGGATGACGGCATACCTTGGAAGAATTCATACGTTAAGTTTTTGCGTTTTTAGTCTGAGAGTCGTGTCTCAGGTGAAGCAGATATGCATACAAAATTAGAACTGACAGGACAATAAAACATGATCGTCAACAAGAGACATAAAATCCATGGACAGAACACTGATATAAGGAACAGAAAAATCCTTCAGAAATGGAACGAATATATCGAAATGATTTTCCAAGTCGAAAGAGAACAACCGCCAGGACACAGAAATATCGATGGTCTGAGAATATTAAAATCTGAAATAGTGTCTCTACTGGCCAAATTGAACAGGCAGAAAGTGGCGGGACAAGAGTGAATTATAATTGAATTACTGACAGCCTTAGATGATTTCGGCATTAACAAGATCACTGAAAGAATAAAGAAATTGTGTAAATGTGGTGATATATTGGAAGACGTAAGTAGATCTATTTTCATAGCAGAAGTCAGGTGTAAGCTAATGTTAACTGCATCGGACAATCAGCCATATATATATATATATATATATATATATATATATATATATATATATATTTAAAGACATTTATATTATGTTTAACGTTCTTTTTATAGATACATGTATTTAAGCAAATGCTCTGTTTTATAATAAACAGCCTGAATGTCCGAGAAATTTTCATAGAAAATTTGCGCTCTCCGACAGGAATCGAACCTGTATCCTATACGGAACCATCATTTCGCGTGATGTGACTTAACCTTTCGGCCACAGAGCAGCGTCTGGCTAGCAAGGTCGATTTTACTATCTTTAAACTTAAATCTTCCATGAATCTCTTCTATTCATATCTGCTCTAGCGTATCAAATGTAAACAAATGACGTCATATATTTTTAGAATTGGACATAGTCCGACAATTTATTTAAAGACATTTATATTATGTTTAACGTTCTTTTTATAGATACATGTATTTAAGCAAATGCTCTGTTTTATAATAAACAGTATTAAATAACATTTACCGGCCTGAATGTCAGATAAATTTTCATAGAAAATTTTCGCTCTCCGACAGGAATCGAACCTGTATCCTATACGGAACCATCATTTCGCGTGATGTGCCTTAACCTTTCGGCCACAGAGCAGCGTCTGGTTAGCAAGGTCGATTTTTACTATCTTTAAACTTAAATCTTCCATGAATCTCTTCTATTCATATCTGCTCTAGCGTATCAAATGTAAACAAATGACGTCATATATTTTTAGATTTGGAGATAGCCCGACATGAATAGAATATGAATATATGATATGAATATATGAATATCAGATATGAATAGAAGAGATTCATGGAAGATTTAAATAAATTGTCGGGCTATGTCCAATTCTAAATATATATATATATATATATATATATATATATATATATATATATATATATATATATATGTGTGTGTGTGTGTGTGTGTATATATATATATATATATATATATATATATATATATATATATATATGAGTAGAGAAACCTTAAAAATCTATTCAGTTTTTAAGGATTCTGTACTCATTATTATATTGGGCTGTTCTTACATTGAGCTCTCTTTGGATTAATTTCGTCCTTTGAATTATCCCTACTAAATATCAATTGATATATATATATATATATATATATATATATATATATATATATATATATATATATATATGTCTTTATTTATTATGCACTGTTACATTAGAACATGTACACATCCCCTACAAATCCGGACATCTTGTTTCAACGTTGAAAAATTATTAACGTTTCATCAGGTGGAAATCACGATGCTATTCTTATAGCGTTGAAACGCGATATACAGTTTTGTAGTGGGTATGTATATCATCTAATGTAACAGTGCATAATAAATAAATAATTATTGCTATACTCTTATATTGTGCCCTGTTTTAAATTAACGACGAAGAGAGAAGATTGTGCTGTGGTAAAGTTGATTAAAAAGGTCAGATTTAAAACTGCTGCTGCTGTATCTTGAGAAGTGAGCATTGTACTGAAGATAACTTTATCTCGAAAAACTGTGTCTCGTCGTTTAGTTGAACATGACCTACAAGCAAGAGCACCTGCAGTGAAGCCACTGAGCAACTCCAACAATAAAAAGTGTCGTCTTACCTTTGCAACCGAATGTGTTGTGGTCTCAAGAAAAATAGCAAACGGTACATTTCAGTGATGAATCTAAGTTTATGTTATTTGGTTCAGATGGGAAAAGGGAGGTTCGTCGAAAAGTAGGTAAAACATTGTCGCCTAAATGCCTTAAGACTAGTGTTAAATTCTGTGGAGGAAGTGTCATGGTTTGGGGGATGATTTCTGGAGATGGTGTGAGTCCTTTGGTGCGATTACATGGAAAGGTAAATGCAGGAGTTTATAAACAACATAAAAAAGATCATGTCTTGTCTGTGCTGAGAAATTCAACTAAGCGAACACCCATATTCATTCAAGACAATGCTCCATGTCACAAGGCTAAGGTGCTCCTGAACTTCCTCAAGGCTGAAAAGGTTATTGTTATGAATTGGCCTGCTCAAAGCCCAGATCTCAATCCTATTGAAAATGTGTGGAATATTCTAGGAGAACGTTCGAAAGCCAGAAATCCTAAAACAACCGAGCAATTATGGAATGCTCTTCAGGAAGAATGGAATAAGATCACCCAGCAAGTAATTGAAAATTTAAATTCCTCATGCAGTCGAAGATGTCAAAGTGTGATTGAAGCTAAAGGGCTTCACACTAAATATTAAATAATTCCAGTATTCTCTGTCATTTTTTATTATTTTGTTATTTTTTTCAACTGTTCTGATCATTTTGGCCGCCATGGGTTTTGCAGTAAATCACTAAATCATCTAACTTTTGTATTATCCTCTCAAATTAAACCAAAACCTCAGACAATAACAATTAATATCGTATTTACTGTCTGTGAAAATTATAGAATATAAAACAACTTTGATAAAAAATTATACCTACTTTTCTGACGAAAACAATGCCGTTCTGAACTTTTTGGCCGCAACTGTAATATGATTCTGTGTAGGAATAGGTTTTCATATTCTGAAATTGTAATTAATCACAGTGATTTGTTTAGAGGCATATCAACCAAGATAAATAATTTGGACGCAGTTTTATCGATACAACTAAATATATTTTGAACGCAATTGTATGCCTTCAACTACAGATAAAATATATTGTTGATCAGGGTTCTTTAAAATGTGTAATGTTGAATATGTTTTTTTAATATCAAAATCTATTTCTGGTATTTTTATGTAAAAATGTATTTTTATATTTTCATATTATTTTGTTCTTGTTTGGAGGGGTCACTATTTGCCCGTAGCTCAGACGTTAACAGAAGCTAAGACCCCAGGGAACAACAGTAATTAAGAGGTTGTTCCAAAGTTTTCAGTCTATCGATCAGAGGCCTTGCTGCTGGATGTAGTTTATCGTCATATACAGGACTTAATCACTGTGAGAATATGGTGAAATGATGTGAGAGTATGGAGAAATAGTTAACATGGTGAAGTATTTATAAAACAAACAGGATGATAAGGAATATTTACCTCTAATTCCATCCGTTCCTAAAATGGGATGGTAAGAATTAATAGTTATATATAGAAACCTATAATTAATATTTTAGTAACTCAATAATTAATACCGGAATTTTATATTAATTTTTATCTTTAATACCTTTTATATAAGAATAAAGTGTCGCTGCCGACAGTGGAGTTTGAACACAGATCACCAGAGTGCAAGCACAGGCGATCCCATTATTGAATTAAGTAGACCACGTGATCGAAAAGCAAATATATATAGATGGGAATTAGCGTGACGTCTAATCGATCATTATCTCTCGTCTATCCTTTATTAATATACGGACCGCTATTTCCTCCTCTATTCACTATGCTATTGAGCACTATACAGATTACTATTCAGAATACAATACGTTGGTTACTTTTCGAGCGAGTACTATCAAACAATTACTATCAGTGAGAGGGTTATTCAAAGCCGCCTGACACCAGCATTGTTCAACGGCGTTACTATTGTTGTATTGGCGATTGCAATGTCTCTACTACAAAGAGTATTACGAAAGTGACAATGAGTATTCTTTGACATTACAAAAGTGGAAACGAGAGTTCGTTGACTTCACAAAAATAAAAATAAAATATAACGCTATAATTAAAAGTGACTTCAGTCAAGACGTTGACTACCCTGAATTCCATATTCTAGGTACGCCCTGGTGGGTATTTCAAACCACCGTTATAGCAAACTGCGACGACCATCTGATGATTGTGAACTCAATGTACATATGGAATTCAAAGAAGAGCCCGGAAGTTGGAGACATCTTCCTTGTAATTGTAATAATTGCTCTCATATAAACCTCAATCTAAATGTGTCCCTGAGATGTAGAATGTGAATAGCACGGGCATATACGACAAACATGGAGTTTCTAAGACGAATAGGAATTAGATATAGACAGTTGTTAAAATCTGTCAGAGACAGCTGAAATATTTTAGGTGCCTAGTCAAGAAAAAGGTTTGGAGAACTGAACAATACGGATGATATTTTAAATATTTGAGAAGATATAAATGATGTAGAAGGAGAACTAATATTTTTTTAGCAGTACGCATCATGGCATTGTACATTATTGTCGCCAAGTTGTCATCATTTTTTGCCTGTTTATAAATGCATTAAGTTCCCTTCGAGAAACTACCTATAGAATCCAACAGAACGATACTCTTTGAAACATTGCATTCAGAATGAACTTGTGCAATCTTTGCACCAAGATATTACCATTTTTCACCTATATTCGCATAAAGAATTGCAGTCTTAGTAATGTCATTGGTTTGTACTTTCAGCTTTATTTGCAGTCAGATATTCCATATGATATAATGGCGGCAAAAATGAGATGAACAATATGGATGAAATTTGAAAAAAAAAAAAAATAAACAGTTCGAAATGCGAGAATTACAAAATAAAACAGTAATTATTAAGTATCACGCATTTATGAGTGAGAAAAATAGAGACGCTGTGGAGAGCAATCACTGACCAATTCCTGAATGGACAAGGCGCAGCAAAAGAGACAGAGGCAAAGCCGAAAGCGAGAGGGATAGTTAGTGTGTGTACTAATCACTCTTTTCTGTAACCTTGAATAAAGCATAATATTGCATGCATATCATATCGCATTTTCGTTTCAACGTTTCCTAGCACAAATCTAAAAGGTTTCATTATCTGTCATCTTGCAAGGTTAATAAACGGCAATTTATTCCACTTTTACGCTGCCACACATCCAAATAACACTCCTTTCTGTTTCATCTTGAAATACTTTCGACAAACACTTAAAAGAATACTGCATTTTATCTAAATTTATCCTCCCATCGGAAATATGTGCGATATGGCTTTAACAGTGTAAATCGCTAAAAGAAACGCCCTTATTGGAAAACACACGTTTCATATTTTGACAGTGTATGTCCATATTTCAAAATGTAATAAAATATTTTAATAGTTGTTTGTTTTATTAAATTTTCTACTTGGAATATCAAATAAATTTTATCACATGATCCCGAAATTTCGATAGAGTAAATTTAGAAGACGTAACAGCCGCTCAGTTTTAGACGATTTATAGAGATAGGTAAATCCATGCTATTAAAGATGATTTATACGAAGGGATAGAGATGAGGATTTAGGTTGATTTTAGTTTGTCGAGGGTGAGGGTTAACGGCTTGAGGGACTAAGACATATGTACGTCTCTGCTTTAGCGTCAAGTGTATCGTTCATCTGCTTTCAAAAAAAGATTGGTCTTATAAATTCTCGGTCGTCTCGCTGTTCTTAATCTTTGGCTAGAACGCGTTATAAGTTTTGGATAATAAAATCTGTTTAGAAAGAATATGGATTGGGGGATATTTTTTTTTCTTTTTTCTCATTCGTTTTTTTTCTCTTAAAATAAATTTATAACAGCTTTTTTCATAGAAGCTGAATTTATTATTGTCTCGGTATTTTGGCACACGAAAGGCTTTACAATATCTGAAAGAATAAGAAATGGTGACGAATCAAAGAAGGAAATGTAGCCGGATAAAATGTGTAAACATATAAAATATATATATCATAATTAAGTAATTCATCGAGTTTTAGAAGAAACCTCAACAGAATGCAGGAATTGAAAGCCGGACAGTTATGTTATTAAGTAAACGTCATACCAACTGCGCCGCGGGCCTCGGTGACGAAGAGGTAACGAATTAAACTAGATACAGCCCCGCTCATCCAAGTTCCTTAAACCAAGGAAGAAAAAAAAAATATATATATATGTGTGTGTGTGTGTGTGTGTGTGTGTGTGTGTGTGTGTGTGTGTGTGAAATGGAGAAATGAAAATACTTAAGAAGTAGCTGAAAGCGCTTTGAACAAGAGACACTACGGACAACTTTTACACTCGCTAACACCCACCATTGTAGCATAGCCTCATCAAGGTTAACAATGGCATCACTGATCCTTGGTGTAGATCAGGGATGTCCCGTATCTTTGATCGATACCCGATATCTTTAACATTACCCCTTAAAAAGAAGTTCAGGGGTGTGATAGTGCCATCCATTACAATTCACCGGTCGGGAAATGTTAGGGGTTCCTTTAACAGTACAACTTTCAACAGGATACTTGAAATACACAAATAAAATGGGATTAAATTCCTTAATAACTACTGAATACATAGAAAAAAATCAGATTAAAATATCTCATCAACTGCGTTTGTAATACATTTTAAACTGTAGAGACACTTTATGGAGACCCTGCATATTTTGTCTTAGCTTCCGAAAAATAATTAATTCTGTTTAGCACTGTGGGGAGAAAAGTGCTAATTTGTAAACAGTTACTATAACTGCTGATACTGCAAAACTCTCCAAACTGGATTGAGTTCTCTAGGTCACTAGCGTGTTTATTATAAAATAAATACGCAAAAATTCGCCTTTTTCGTTATTGCGCGTCGATAGACTATGGGTTACAATCTCCAACTGATAAAAAATCGATCGTGTTTCGATCCCGAGTTGAAGCGATCGGATGTCTAGCCACACTGATGAGATGCGAAACAGTCTGTCTGTGGATGACGGTATATATATATATATATATATATATATATATATATATATATATATATATATATGTAAATATAAAAGTGAACATAGAAGTCAACACGATTGCATCTAGCATGAAACAGACTGTCGCCTGTTGATTTCTATGTTCACTTTTATATTTACACACGCTCTATCTCTGATATTGAGCACTTTATCCCATAGATATAGCACATCTTAAGACTATATTTCTTCATTTATATATATGTATATATATATATATATATATATATATATATATATAATTTATTGCTTAAACATTATTTTTAATATAAATCCATATTTGTGTAGATGCTCTGTTTTTATTTATTTATTAAACAGTATATTTATTTATTTCCACCTACCAGCCTGAATATTCACGAATATTTAGAAAAATATGTGCTTTTCATGGTCAGCTTGGTGTAACCTCTCAATCACTTAAGGGTAGGCGACGTTATATATAGGTCGTTCACTGCCCTGACCAGAGATCCCATTCTCTTGACCGTACATACACGATCCAAAGAAATGCAGGCTATTACATTTGGGGCGGCTTCTCTGCAGGATGTACCGGAAATTTTCATTGTTAAAAGTCAACCGCTTTCGGCGCTCCACTATAGTTTTTACTGTATGGATGTACTTTCATTTTCGTTTTATAATCAGATTTTCTTTCGCTAGATGGATTGCTTTCCTGAGATGCTCAGCTCTATCAACCTGAAATAGCTGGTTAGGTTATGAGGCAGAATTTGTCTACCTTCCTCCATTCTACGGCTTGAATCTGGACTTAGTTGTCAGAAGCTGTTTGGGATGTATGCCATAGAATCGTTATATAGACCCTTTTTGTGACTGGCTCACTTTGAGACATTCTACATGAATCGACGTCACGCAAAACGCCTTGAGGATATCTAACATCACTGGAAGTTCACAGGTGGCAGTTATTCTTGGAATGGCTCAAGTTTTGGAGAAAGTGTTTTGTCTCTTAGTTGCAGTAATATGACCATCAGATAGTTAGATTATTCCTTTCTATATTTTATCTCCCGAGATAAAGGTAAAGCTCTGTTTGGTCAAAATTCAGTCATTTGGGAATCAGACTGGAATGACCTCTACACGATGCTATATGGAGGACGTGCACTACCCACGACCTCTGGAAATTAAAATGTAAGTTTGATTGAAGTGACGTAAGGAGAGACAATAGGTTAAAAGCACCGACAAGTAAGGTATTATATTGTGTAAATAAAATTATTTTTATACACTTAGCTCCGGAGAGAAAAATGTTGTATCATAGAAATCTCTTCACAATCGACGGAATATGACAGCATGGTGGAAAAATCTAAGAGCACTTAAGTCAGTAATCATATATAGTAGCTACAAATAATAAAATATACTTGAATGTAAGTCGATAGTACAATGAAGGAACAAATGACAGAGACCTGATATTAGAATAAAAATATAAACATTAGAAAATTTAATAAAATTCATGTGAACATAAACGATATCAATTTTGAGATAATCAGGACACTTCCTATACTGAACAGTTGGTGATAGTAAATTAGCCGACAGATAAATTATTGAAGATATAAAACAAACAATACTCAAGAGACGATAAGTAAAGTCTGTTTAGAAGGAAAAGAAAAACAGCTATCTCATCATTCAAACGTGATATTAGACTTCTAAGATAGGATTTACAAAATATATAGAACAAATAGTTCATACAAAAATTCACCTAATTCAAGGTTACTAAATGAGGTGTACAAGAAGAGAAGGTATGACGGGTTGACGATGAGGATTAGGAGGATGAATAGGAACAGGTCTTCGACATGAAGAGTTTAAGATTGTAGTTTTTATGTAAACATCTCAGCGAAAGAATCAAGAAAACTGTTCAAGAAACGAAGATATAAACAAATGAAAATAGAATTTAAGTGCTATTTCTTAAGGCATTCATCGTTAATTAACGCTACTACGCTCTTGATTCATTTTAATCATGAGTAAAAAGAAAAAAAAGAAACATAAACAAAAGAAGAATAAGACAAGAACATCTTAACAATGTCGAACGTTAGGTAATCAGGACACTTCCTAAACTGGACATGAAATGATATTTCATCAACCCAGCGCGAAATTAGTAACTGAATCTAACAGAAATTAATTACGTCATTAAACTCAAATAATTACTTTGGTACGGATCCATTAAATAATCAAAAAAGAAGGAAAAATACGAAAAAATAAGAAGGAAAATAACCTTTTTTGAAATCTAATAGTAGACAATAATCTTGGCACTAATAATAAAGAAAAGATAAAAGACTGTCTTGACTTTACGCAACAGAAAGAGAAATCTAACCAGGAAATTAGGGTCGACGCATGGGAAAATAAAAGAGCGAGAAAGAACAAGCTCGAACACTTGATTGGAGATTAACATCAGGTTTTAAAATAGGCGCAACTAAACCTTAATGAAAACAGGTTTCAAAGACAGCAACATTCGATAGACCCTTACAAATCCATCACATTCGAAAGAATGTAACTTCGAAATATTAAATAAGTTGATCCATCCATTGAACATTTCTCATCTGACATCAAGATTGACTTCGGTCTGACAGATCTGTTAGCAATATTCATTGCCTGGACGAATGAAAGACTTGATATATGTAAGATAGATTCCGACAAGAAAGTAAAGACTAGCACGATGCAGTGAACAAACTTTCCTAGTAGCAGACCTAGCAGTTGATTCAATATAATCTATTTCCCTTTATGTCAGCAGAAAACGTTAGCTGTAGATGACGCAAGGCGTCACTTTCCCGATGGAAGCTGAAAAAGTTCTTATCAGACGAGTAAAAGAGATCAGATTTATGCTGCAATACATACATCATAAACATTTCTTAAAATATCTTGGTTAAATAAATATTATCGTAGCAACTGTTCGGATTAGCTTTTTTCCTAGTGCCTCGGCTATAGAAATTTAAGTGTGCTACTAGATTGGAAATTAGGTCTCACTGTTTTATTGTTGAACTAGCTATTTCAAACTCCGATGCAGGTTCTTATCTTTTACTTCTCCCCTTGTGAACTCCCTACCGATTCTACCATTAGTCAATGCTTTGAATATAGCTGCCACATATGATCCGGTGCTCCTGCTATATATTTAGAAATTCTTGCTAAAAGAATCAGCAATATTATTGGTTTTGACCCGGCGTTACGGTTTCAGTCACTTTTCCACCGCCGCAAAATTGCTTCCATGTGACTTTTCTACAAAAACCGTCATGCTAATTATTCGGACGAACTCTTCGCTATAGTACCCAAACTTCATGAATTTAAGAGCAGTACTCGATTAATAACAAGGCCTCACAGATTAACAGTTGAGCTGGCTAGATATAACCGTAAATTCTATGTTAACAGTTTATTTTCCTCGCTTGTAGAACTCCTTTCAGCCATCATGTTTTCCAGCCAACTTTGATCATCAAAGACTTAAATGCAATGTCAAACCTTATCTACTGTCTTCCTGATTACCCTTCTATGGTTCTTGCTATTTCATGATTTTTCTGTTTGCTAATTATTCCACACTCTGTAACCCCTTGTATCTTAGGGGCTTCATTGGTTTCCATGGAGTGAATTTTATTAAAACATTAAATGAATATAATATTTATTTTTCAATAAACGAATCCAAAATATCCCCCATTAATCATATATTACAAATGTAAATGTGTATCTAGGAACAGATACTCAAAGTAACTGCTAGCATAAATAAGGCTATTCTATGGTAAATGGTAGTGTTATGGTCTAGGTTAGGACCAAGGAAGAACAACACGAACACAAGAGTAGAAATAACGAAGATATATTACACGGAATAATAATACAAGATGTGGAAGGTGTTAGTATGACTGTCAGTCTGTTTTGGAGTGAACTACTATCGGCTCGATTCGATTCGTCTCTCTCTCTCTCTCTCTCTTGAGAGGCGTAGTATACATAGTGTTAGGAAGAGTTCATTCTTTAGTTATAGGTAAGGACCCATAACAGGTAGTAACTTAGCTTAGTGATATTGAAACTCCCTAATGGTAATGGTTAACGAGGCTATATTACTGGATCATTGCTACCGAATAGTCATCTTGATACTTCGTGCGTACCTCATACTTTTCTTGTTCTGATAAATTAACCTTTATAAATATTTCAGAAGGCCTCGACGTTTGGTAACGGTTAGTAAGGCTTATATGTTTGGCCCTTACGACATAGCAATGAGTTCGGCACTCTCTTGTTGCCCAGTACCTGTAGCCTTGTACCAAACTAGGATTAATAAATATTTTAGAAGACCTCAACCTGCAGTTTTCTACTCGTTCATTAAAACTTATGAAGATTTCGGTCCTCACTTGGTGTCCAATAATTTTGGAATCTGTCTATATTTCTGAGATGAGGTATTATGTACACTATTTACATTATTCAGACTATTGTCCTCGTTTTGTCATCATACTTATTACAACGTTGTACACTCGGCCTTCTTCAGTATCTGTCTATATTTCTGAGATGAGCTATTATGTACACTATTTATTCCGGCCTTCTTCAGGTGGTTGGAACGTTGGACTGAACCCTTTATTTCGCTCACTGGGTTAGACTGTTCTAGTTCCACGTGCCATGTTTAATAGATGCCAGTTATCAGTTATCTCCCGTTAATTCCCCTCTCGAAGTTCTCCACTGCCTTAACCGGGTATTGACCTCAGACTCTTTGTGTCCTGTCACTGGATCTGACCAACGCCTTTATCCACTGTGCTATGTATCCTTGAGGCCGAAACGTTGTAATAAATATGGCGACAATGATGATGACAATAGCAAATGTAAATAGACTGAATAATTTTGGAGTTTATCTTTCACATGAGCGACGTAAAATAATCTGTCAAAGCTCTACTTCAATTAAAGAGGGTAAAATAATATGTCACGTCATATCTTTAAATATATATATATATATATATATATATATCTTTTAAATATCTCGTAAATATCACAATGGTCAATGGCGCTCCGGCCTTTGAATATTCGGTGGTTACATGCAGGTTTCGGTGAAGTGTCTCTTCCGGATAAGCGAGCAGAGACTTTAAAAGAGGATATTGTGTGGATTATTGAGCATGGAAATTATATTGTTTTCAGATGGCTGGTCTGATTATGCTGGAATCGAGGAAATCATCAACGAGATATACTTTCATGGCATCGTTATACATAGCAACGCTTTGTGGTTCCTTCCGTACTAGAACAGTCCCGTGCGTTCAGCATTTATTTGCTCTGTATTCCACCATTAACCGTTGGAATAATGTTTAATGATAATAAACTTGATTTTACGCCGTTCACGGAATAACAGTTTATTTTGCACCGCTTAAGGGAGTCAAAAACTTCTAAATTTTATAGAAGTGACGTAATTGTTGTCACTTCTGTCTTCTTGGTTATTATTACTTAGCAGTAAGGTCTGTTTTCACAGGGTGCTTTAAGCTATTGTATATGTATATATGTATAGCTAGCCACTCGTATTCGAGGATACCTGTCTACTAGGATGGCTAGCCAATCCCTGTTGCAGGCGTATTTGTGTTTATTCAACCCCCACAGAGGCCACCCGTGGTTTATACAGCAACTATGCTGAGCAGACCTTAGTTACAGTTTCTGGAAGAGAGCGTGTTAAAAGCGTGATCAGAAATTTGAACAAGGCCAGCACGCTCAAACGTGACTTCGTGTTAGCACAGCTATAGAGGCACCCATGGTACGGTTTTCAGACACTTTCCAAAGGTTGGATCGACCCCTCCAGTCCGATAACATCAGGGAGTCTCCTTCCCAACATGTCGACTATGGTGAGATTCGAACCCTCGTCTCATTGTCAGAATCCGAGCGTTCTAACCACACGGACACGTGCCTAAAATATTAACCATATGGTAAACTCAACTTAGGAAATATTTTTAAAAAGCCTTTTCGTGGGTTAGTTCTTCGCAAAGCTTGTCTCTGACCATTTCTAACTACCATTACTACCTGATGCCATATAATTATGGCCGTATAACAAAATAAAAGAGGAGGAGGAGGACAACAACACTCAGAAAACAGTCTGCCTGCCTTATGTGAAGGGGTTATCAGAGAAAATACAAAGGATCTGCGGTCCATATAACATCAGGACAACCTTCAAAAGCGTGACAACACTTCGCAGATATCTCTCTCGAGTGAGACCCCCCATAGAGGAGAACGGGACTAAAGACTGTGTGTACGCTATCCCGTGCAGCTGCGGAAAGGAATATAAAGGAGAAACAGGCCGCCACCTCAAGGTAAGGCTTCAAGAACACCAGAAAGCTGTAATGCGAGGGGAAGTAGAAAAATCAGGCGTGGCTGACCACAGATGGAGAGAGAAGGGAGATCACCGTCCCCTGTGGGATCAGGTTGAGATCATAGACAGGGAACACTATTGGAAAATTCGTAAACTTAAGGAATCAGCACATATGCTAGGCCACAAAAATCTCCTGAGTCGGCCAAGCATAGAAATAAATACAATATGGGAACCAGTAATAAGGAGTGCCAGAGAACAGCAATGATAACAAAAAGTTGCAAAACGAGATCTGGTAAAGAACATGCAATGATAACAGCAAAATTGCAATATGAGTACTGGTAAAAAATGGTTGCTGAAAAATTAGGTTTATAATACTCAGAAATTCATACCCAGATATCCTCAAGGACACATGGTACGGTGGATAAAGGCGTTGGTTAGATCCAGTAACAGACCCAAAGAGTGTGAGTTCAATACCCGGTTCAGGCAGTGGAGAAATTTCAGAGGGAAAATTCCCAGGAGATAACTGATATCCATCAAACATGGCTCGTGGAACTAGAACAGTCTACCCCAGCGATCGAAATAAAGGGTTCGGTGCGAAATTCCAACCACCTGAAGAAGGCCGGAGCGTACAACGGCCGAAACGTTGTGACAAATATGGCGACAAAGATGAGGACAATAGTCCGAATAATGTAAATACTGAAAATAAAATTAATAAATATTTTAGAATATCACACAATGATATACTGTTTACCGATGCCAATTTGGTTGATAGTTACTATTGAGTACAGTGCTCATTTTTAAAAATAATTTCACCCCAAGCATGTCGGGGATGCCACTTGTACGCAGGGGGGTACTGAGAGTGAAGGTGAAACAAAAGGGAGGTACCGAAGAGAGAATAAAAGCTGAACGAGGTTAAATAAAATAGAGGATGTGGATTAACGTTGCATTAAAATTTTTGAAGATTGTAGAGAAGCAAGTAAATGGAAGGGAGTTCCGCAGCTGGGAAGTGAAAAGAGGAGTAGACGTGGCGGTTGAATTTACCGAATTCAAAAGTAAAAGGGTGGGATCTAGATGCCTTTCGAGCAGCACACTTAACCTCACATAGTCCCGGCACCAGGAAGAAACGCTTGTCAGAGAAGTAGCCACGAAAATATTTGTAGAAAAGGCTGAGAGAATCCACAACACATTTTTGTATAATCTCTTTTCTTTTCACGGCATAAATTATATAAAAATTGTCTGAATGTTTTATATATCCAAACGCTTTAGGCTATACTTTTAACCATTATTAAGGATGAATTTTATTTTACTTTTAACTGAATATATGATTTTTTATGTATGTATCGAGAGTTATTGGCATGTGTTATTTTCCAAACATGGCCGTGTTCAGAGCTGTTGTTATTTAGTGTTGCCTATTTTTCATTTTTATTAATAATGCTTCAGTTATTTTAGCCATTTTGTAAATGTGTAAAATTAAAATTCATCAATTGAATATATAAAATATTCTGACAATTTTGTATAATTTATGTCTTGAAAAGAAAACAATTATACATATGAAAAATTATATAAAAGAATTAATCGCAGCATCTTGTCAGTCGTTATTAACGAGGTCTGCATATAAGAGGGATTGCTACCCAAATACATAATTCTTAAATTTAACACGCGCACACACACACACACACACCCACACACACACACACACATATATATATATATATATATATATATATATATATATATATATATATATATATACACATATATACACACACACACATACAAACACACACACACACATATATATATATATATATATATATATATATATATATATATATATATATATATATATATATATATATATATATATATAATGGGGGTTATGTGTAGGCATAGAGAGAATGATAGAGTGACAGACAGACACGAGGAGAGAGAGACACACACACAGATAAATATTTACCAATATTATTCAGAGAGAAATAGATATAAATGATTTATTCATTTATTTTTTATAAAATAAACCAGGAGTGTATGCATATTCGAGAAGAAATGGCGCCATCGAAAGTTGCTGAGACTTTATGGCAAATCTGCCAAAGAGAAAAAGAAACGAATATAAAACAATATATATTCATAAATTTGACTAAGTGTAACGCCGGAGATGTAAACAGCAACATGCGGACATATTTTTCTTCAATAAATTTGATCTTCGTCTAGAAAATGAATCGAAGATGAAACTTTTAACAATATGGCCGTTGTAATATTGAAAGGCTATTGAAAAATGATCAGGTCGACCCATGTCTAAAAATATAATTTAATGATCGAAGATGAGTTAATTAAGATAGGTTTAGCTTTTTGCTTAATTTAACTGGTGCCAGTAATGGCCTGAGTATTTTAACCACTGCAAAACAAAACTGCTTTAGAGAAGCATAGAGAAGCATTTATTCCTGTAATCAACATGACTTATGCTAACATCCAGGAGAACAACGCTTTGTGCCTCTTCATGCTCACGTTTCCAACTGGCACAAAGTGGAGTGATTATATTGAAATAATTGCTTGGGTTAATGCTAGGAAAGTTGGTTCACTGATGCGTGCTATAAAATTCTTCAGAATGCATTTGGCACACGTCACAATGTATCTGGCATACGTCAGAATACATCTGCCATATTTGTAAATCTAACATTAAACTTTACATTGAATACTGCTCCTATATCAGGTCTGGTGCTCCTGTTATATATCTCGAGTTTCTTGTCAAAACTCAAAGAATGATTTTAATGTAATTGATCCTGACCTGGCATCCCGACTTCAGCCACTTTCTCAACTCTACGAATTGGCTTTCTCTACAGATATTTTCGTTTTCATTCTTCTAACGCGCGTTCTATCTTGGTGTCTTGATTGCATGACTTTCACCCTGCTACTAAGCAGTAAACTTGATCTCATAGTTCTACAGAGAGGTGCCAATCTCTTAGCATATTAAATTCATGCACTTGATCCAATTTACTCCCTGATATATATATATATATATATATATATATATATATATATATATATATATATATATATATATATATATATATATCGCCTTCCATCTATTAACAAGCTTACTAATTCCATTACTGTAAAATTCTTTTGGCTTTGATTCGAAGAACTCAAAAATGTCAGTTTTAACCTCTTCCTATGTTACAAAAGCTGTTTCTTCCAAATGATTCTGTAAGCTACCAAACAAATGGTAGTCTGAAGGAGCAAGGTGGATGAGGAATTTTATCCCAACCAAGTTCTTCCATCATTTGCGACGTGATTCTTGCTGTGTGTGGTCGCGCATTGTCTTGATGAAACATCACCCGTTTTCGATTCACTAGAGAGGGTGTTTTTTCCTCAAAGCTTGGTTCAAACGGTCTAATTGCTGAGAGTATATTTGAGCATTAATTGTTGCATTAGGTGGTAAGAATTCAAAGTAGATTATTCCTTGGCAATCTCACCAGATTGAAATAAGAACCTTTTGCCCATGAAGTTCCGTTCTCGGCTGTGGCTGGTGTCCTTCCTCTTTACCAAGACACTGTCTATGACGCTTAACATTTCGATAAAAGATCCATTTTTCGTCGCCAGTCACAACTCTATCCAAAAAAGGTGAAACAAGTTGGGGAGAATGGAGAGAAGAGCAGATGTCAGCTCGGGATTTAAGGTTGTTCTCAGACAATTCATGAGGAACCCATTTTCCAAGTTTAGGAACTTTTCCAAGTTGTTGAAGATGACGATGAACAGGTTGTATGGTTTGAACTGAGAACTACTGCCAATTCCTCAACTGATAAAGCAGCATTTTTTCAAGGGCGGCTTCAAGAAGCTTTTCATCAAACTCAACTGGACGTCCGGTTCGATCTTCATCTTCAAGGGTGAAATCTCCACGTTTTAATTTTGCAAAACATCTTCTGCAAGTTCTTTCATTCACACATTCGTCTCCATAAACTGAGTGAATGTTTCTAGCCGCTTCGGCTGATGAGTTTCCTTTCTTGAACTCATAAAGTATTATGTGCCTCAAATGATTCTTGGGTACTTCCATGTTAGCAGGGTTTTAATCAAACAAAATTTAATTTTATTGTTCTCTGAAATAAAATTTGATCAGTTTAA
>OZ038505.1:2317500-2327500 GCA_964036315.1 Acanthosepion esculentum
GGTAGGGCTTAGCATAATAATCTCTTGCACCTCGTGCTAATGGAACGCTTTTCCAACTACTTGATTTACAGTGAAATTTGATCTTCAACAATTTAAATGTCGTGTCAATAGATATCTTCTATCGCATTGAAGCTTGTTCTATTATTGTCCTTTTTCCTCAAATTGATTTTTCTCGGATTCTTTCACTCTCTGTAACTTCTAGGGTATTAGTGGCTTTATCGTCTTGCTTGGAGGGATTTTTTTCTTTTCAATAATGCCGCTGTTAGACACGAGGTACGAAAAAGGAAAGTAATTTTTTAAAATATTGTATTTATAAGGGAAGCAAGTAAACATTAGGGTGTATCGCAGGTGGGAAATGCGAGAAAAGAAACTTTTGGAATAGAAGTGGTGATTGCGTTTAGTTACTTCAACAGTAAATGGTGGGACCTAGATGCCAATCTAGTAGTAAGCTTAAATTCATTTAGTCGGTTTACCAGGCTAAAAAACCCCGTCAGAGCAGTTGCCATGATATTTGTAGAAAAGAGAGTGGGAAGCCACGTCACATCGGTGACTGAAGTCAAGGTGCCTGGATCGAATATATTACAGATCTTTCTTTGGAGAAAAAGAATGTCAAAGTATACAGAAGGAGCACTAGACCAGATTTGACACCAGAGTTCCGCACACAGACGAATGGTAGGTTTGTAATTATGCAAGGTGGGATTTAACGAGAAAGGTTTCTAGCACGACACACACTGAGCTAAGTTCCCTTGCAGTAGATGCAGTATTAATTCGATAGAATCGCTCCATCTGAATCAGGTGAAAACGTTGCAGTGTGTTGCTCACTTGAATTATCGCATGAGACAGGCTGATCACAAAACTTCTCTATGCTGGTTAAATGAAACCAGTTTTGTCTTTAAGTCGCTAAAATTTACAAGCCATTTCTTGCCCCTGGTAACCACTGATTATACGTCTTTTTCAAGAGCAGCTGCCAAGTTTACTTTGCCAGATCTGATGGTTATGCTAATGAGACAGGAGTAAATGGTACTGTCATCTGCATAAATGCCTAGTTGGGGGACGGAATACAATAAGTAAATCATTGATGAAGACCAGAATCATCGTCGCACCGAGGTTAGAACCATTGGAGGACGCTCGCGTTCATGTGAAAGGATCTGGAAACCAGTTCGTTCAAAACGACCTTCATTTGATCGGAACGATTTGATTAAATCTAACATTCGTTCTGTGGCACCGTAGCCTTGGAGGTGGCGAAGAAAGCCAGCATGCCAAACTCCGTCGAAACACAGCGAGATATTGAGAGCCACATCCGATGTTCGTCGTTCTAATCTGAAGCTTCATATTCATATCATTGATAACCTTTAACCCATCAGCAGTAGAACTGGCGAAACGGAAGCCGTATTGTTTGTCCGAGAGGAGGTCGTGAGAAGTAAGCGGCTTAAACACTTCAACATAGATTACAGCCTCGAATACTTTGACAAAAACTGATAACAGCGATGCTAGTAGTAGACCTAGCAGTTGATTCATTATAACCTTTCCGCTTCAGGCAAGCGAAAACTTTAGCCCGAGATGGTTCAATATGCCAAGGAGGTTACCAATTCGAACATTTAAAGATATGGCATGCTGTTTCTTCCGAGATGTATTATCCTCGTTTCTTTTGTGTTCCAAAGATAATGAGAAACATCCATTCTGGTTGATTTTCCGAAAAACTGCCATTTTGTCACAGAATCTTGCGTTGTTGCTTTCCTGAAAACTTCAATCTTGACCGCTTCGAGATAAGTATCAGCCGTTATCTTTCCTTCTTTTCATAATCTTTCCTATCATCATCACGAACCTCATTAATGTTTTCATTTTAATCCTCTGCTATGAGTGGCTGTTGAGCCTTAAATAAAAATATATAAAATCTTTCTTTTTTTGAGAAATTGTTGGACATCATAAACATGTTTGTAATTCTTCCATAACAAAGAGGGTTTACTGTATAAAGTAAATTGTCTGATAATGAATAAATTTCTTCAGAGTATATAATAAAAAAGAAATTATAATAAGTATTATCTATATTCATGATCATCAGAGACGCCCTTGCAACCAGAAGACAGACACTGGTGCGCAGTTACAGGTTACCTTCTTTGCTTGGAAAATAATATTTACTTGGGTAGTGCATGTGAAAA
The DNA here is from genome assembly GCA_964036315.1 of Acanthosepion esculentum. Classification (NCBI taxonomy): domain Eukaryota; kingdom Metazoa; phylum Mollusca; class Cephalopoda; order Sepiida; family Sepiidae; genus Acanthosepion; species Acanthosepion esculentum. Next base: position 2,319,660 of record OZ038505.1, read on the forward strand.
ATAAATAAGTAAATTCTTTGTGTAGGCAAAAGATTCATCCAAGTCTTATGATTTGTGTCGAATTTGCAACCAGTGGACAGGCACTAGGGTAGAGTTACCGGTAAATGTTTCTTTGAAAATTCAGGGTGGGGCAGAAAGTTTTCCCTGATTCCAAGGCTTAATAAATAAATAAAACAAAAAAACATACATGATCTTAAGAGAAAAAAACAAAACAACAAAATGTGTTTTCCACTCCAGGTCATGTTGGGGTTTAACCTGAAACAGAAAATCAATGGCATTTAATAAGAAAATGGCTTCCGTCGCTTGACAGTCATTTATTAGACGGATTTGCATTGTCTGATGTACGATGAATATGACTGATATTCATTGAATTAAATGTATTGAGAGTGACAGGAATTATGTTTAATTTAAATATCTTTGTATGAAAGAAATATTGTATTCCTAATTATACTAAGAGAATCCTTCGTGTTCAACTGAAGGAGAGATAATCAGGTTGACGAGGATAATGATAACGGTGAGGAAAAATGCTTTACCATAGTTATATTCTTCTTCTTCTTCTTCTTCTTCTTCTTCTTCTTCTTCTTCTTCTTCTTCTCCTCCTCCTCCTCCTTCTTCTTCTTCAATTGCTACTTTTTTTATTTTTCTTCTTTTTGTCATGCTCTGTCATTGTTATATTAATTCTCATCTTTATTCTCTTTCTTTGTTTTGTTTTTTTATATTCCCCACTCTACTCTTCTTCTTCTTTTTCTTCTTCATCTTCTTCTTCTTTTTCTTCTTCTACTACTACTACTTCTTTTTCTTCCTCATCTTTTTACTCTTCATCTCCTTTGTCTCCTTCTTCTTCTTGCTGTTTTTTAATTGTTTTTCTTCATTTCATCATTCGGTATTATTGTTTCTTTAATTTCTTTTAGTATTTTCCTCCTCCTCTCCATCATCCCATCTTTCACCATATTATTATTATTATTATTGTTATTATTATTATTATTATTTCCTTTCTTTTATATTTTCTTTTTTTATTGGTACTTTTACTTGTTTCTCTTCTTTCCTTCCCTCATATTTACGTTTGTTCTCTTTCATTATTTACTTTTTCTTTTTCTTTCTTTTTTATCAACAATTGTTACTTTTTCTTTATTTTTCTTCCTTCCGTCATTCATTTCCTGAACTATATTAATTCTCACTTTTATTCTCTTTCTCTATTTTATTTTTATTTGAATTTTCTCCAAGGCTCTGCTTTATTATTATTATTATTATTATTATTATTATTATTATTATTATTATTATTATTATTATTATTCTCTGCTTTCTTTCCTTTCGTTTAACATTTTTTATCCTTCAGTAAGTACTGAACACAATCTTAGCTTTTCTTAACCGCCTTCTCTTCCTCCTTGTCCTCGTCTCTCTTCATCGTTTTCTTTTTCTTAATCCATTCGTTTGAGCCATTATCAGTTATCATCATTTTCCATCCTTTTCTGCCATTTGCCGTCTTTCATTTGGTCCTTTTCGACTCATTCTTGACCTTTAACTTCTCTTCGAATTATTCTCATTCTTTCAAATCCACTTATTCACAACCATAGCCTTTTTTTCTTTTCAATATTACGACTTCATGCATTCGAATTTTTCTTTTGTTAGTTTTTCTTCTTCTCTTCCTCGTTTCTTGCCATGTTTTCTAATCTCCAACATAATTTATTCACCATTCTGTTTCCGCTAATTGTCTTCTCACATCTCTTGTTTTCTTTCCATCACTTAAATTCATATTCTTCCTCCTCCTCAACCTCTTCTTCTTCTGCCTATTATTCGTTCTCTTCTTCTTCTTCTTCTTCTTCTTCTTCTTCTTTATCTTCTTCTTCTACCTTTGCTTCTTCCTCTTTTTATAATTCTTCTTCCTCTCCTTCTTCCTCTCCTTCTTTTTCTTCCCCCTCCTTTTACTTCTCTCATTAAATTTCAACTGTTCATATTTCATTTGTCCCTTTTCTCTTTTAATTGAAACATTTCTTACATATTCTTCTTCTTTCTCTTCTTCTTTCACGTTTTCTGACGTTTTTATATCTGTCTGCATATTGTCTACATATTCTAACCTCGTGTTTCTTCTTTCTTCTTCAATTTCTTTCTACGGATTTTCCAATCACAGTATCTTCTATTTCTTTACATTTCTCTTCTTTATCACGATTTTTTTTGTACAGCTTCCCAAACTATTTAAAATTTCTTCCTCTCAAATTTTCCTATTTTCCCTTATCGTTTTTTCTTATTTCCTACTTTTTCTCTTGACCCTAATTATCGTTACGACCGATTTCATTATCTGCTAATTATTGGCGTTATGAAACTGATAATAACGCAAATCTTACATTCAGTATGAGCGCCATCTTTCTTTTACCTCATATAAACTTTTACACACCTCGTCCCGCCCTAGCCTCTGCTCTCATCTTCGCAAAGATTCTCTTAATATTAAACAAATGCAGATTGGTGAGTATAACGTTGATGCATCTAAGCCGGCGGTCGTTAAATTTTCCTGCCGTTGATAACAATAGATGATAATGGACTTCCGCCGGAAGTACTTATGGGTTACAGGCAGAAATAACAACTCATTTTACTTGGCTATATTCATTATGCGTTGTAATTATTTAAAGTTTTGTTTTAAAACTACCAGAGTGAATTATTTTTCGAGCAATGACCAAAGACAAACAATTTTTTTTCCATTGAACCTCCAGGAAAAAAAACAAAAACAAAAACAGCAAATAAAACAAGTTAACTAATTTCAGCGAAGAGCTTTTAGGATACATTTGTAACAAATGAATGTATGAAACATTCAATTATTAAATTTTACCGAATAATTAAAAGGTAAAATTTAAATTGACCCCCGCCCAAAAAAAAAACTGAGGGACTAATTTAGTTAACTATGAAATTTGCAAATAATTTTCGAGGCCTTAGTAAAATAAACATAAAAAGAATCTTTTAAAATTGTAAGGTTTTTCTATTAACATATAAAATCTGTAGAGTAGGTAGGCTCGAAGCAGAATAGAAACATTTTAAATGAGTCAATTTACTATAAGGAAGATCGGTTTAGGCTTTTTCTGCTTGTATATGATCGGCTCTCTCATGACATTGTGTAGTCGTACGAAGAACGACAATATTTGAACAAATTTGAAATTAGCATATGACAAACATCTCGTAGATATTCTTTATAATAAATATAAATCCTTATCTTCATCAGCATCTGCTCCATGACCAGTTGTGTTCGTAGAGTCTCAATGCAACTGGGTACCTTACTTGTTCTCCACCTCATATCTCGGCTGAAGAATAGAGATGTACTCATTCACACGTAACAGGTATGACGACCAGATGAAACCTATACCTCTTCAGATCAAACTACAGCCAATGTTCTCCAAACTTAAGGCTCGTTTTTGCTGCTTATATAGCTATGGAGCCGCCTCAACCCCATTTTACTAGATGACTGTTGTCCCTCTTTTAAAACATTTAACCAGGCGATAAATCCACTAAGACGAAAGCTTTTACTGACAGTGGAATAAACATATGGTAAGGATGCGTTTTCCATCTTTTTAGAGATTCTTGATAAAAACAACAAAAACATCTGCAATGTTACTGGTCCTGTCATGTTATCTCGGCATCAGTCCCATTTCCAACGCTGTAACGTATCTTTCTTTTACCTTTTCTGGAAATATTTTCACGGCAATTGATCGGGTGAGATTTTCACTTTGGTATCTAGACTTTATGAATTGAAACGCAATATTAGATTGGAGAGTTAGGTATCATCATTTTACAGTTGAAATTGTTAGAGGTAACCGTAAGTTCTATGCTTAAAGTTGTCTTCCCTGGCTTGTGGAATGCTCGGCTACCTTCTTCATCCAAAAAGACTTCAATGAAACGTCAATTGTTATCATTTGTCTTCAAAATTCTTGTTATTTTAATTGTTCTCTCTCCTTAATAATGTTTTCTCTTACCTATATTCTCTCACACTCAGTAACTCCCTTGCGTCTAAGTGACTTTCTGATTTTACTTGGGGTAAAATAATTAAAAAAAAACTGAGAAGAGAAAAAAATATTAGAGCGGCTTCGAAATGACAGAAAATGAAGATTGGCATTGTATTTAAATATTTGTGGATCATAATTCATACAAAATCCAAGAGACGTAAGACAGTTCAATAAGCAAGAATTGTGAGAGAAGAAATGTTAGAATAAATCCTTTGAATCTAGAAATTTTCAACAGTAAAACAGGAGTCCTCTCTTCCAATATAGTACTGAAGTCTCGGTACGAAAGAGGAAATAATTATATTAAATATTAGGCGCCGAGAAGCTACATTACAGCCGTGAGAAAGTGACTGAACTTGAGATGCTAAGTCAGAACCGATGATGGAATTTGTCAAGAATCTGTAGATACATATTAGAAACACGAGACCAGCAGTGATATGCAATGTACGGACGAATCGTTTATTTATAAATGTCAGTCAGTTTAGTGTCATGCAAGATACACGGTTAGACGATCATGTATCTTTCGATACATGACTGACGAGGCAGATTTTCTCCTGCAGTAGGTGGCCATTTCTTTCTGCGGTAGACCAGTTACCATCCAAGGCTATAAAACCGGGTCTGTCCTGCTATTTAACCATAGCTAGGGTAAGAAGAAGAGGATTCATACCTTTCCCAAGGGCATTAGTACGTAAGTGAATTTAATAGATTCAACCGCAATTCGAACTCTGCACTCTGATTTCTCATTCCAAGCTGCTATCCATTAGACATCTCATTGAGAGGAAAGAAAAATCCACGTAAAAAAAGATATAGTCACTTACTGCATCAGTCAGTTATGTGGCATGCGTGATACACGCTTAAGCAATCATGTATCTTTCGATACATGACTGACGAGGCGGATTTTTTTTCCGCGATAGGTTGCCATTTCTTTCTGGGGTAGACCAGTTACCATCCAAAGCTATAGAACCCTGTCTGTCATGCTATTTAACCACAGCTAGTGGGTAGAATAAGAGGATTCATACCTTTCCCAAGGGTATTAGCACGTAAGTGAATGTAATGGATTCGACTGGAATTCGATCTCGGCTCTCCGATTCCTCAAACCGAGCCGCTATCCATTATTCCACCATGCCTCCTTTATAAATGTGAAAGATAGATTCTGGCCAGAAAAATTGTCTAGAACGACACTGAAACAAATTTCCTAGCAACTGACGACGATATAATCGTTCCACTTCATATCAGTATAAAGCGTTAGACCGAGAAGTCGTAATCATTTATTCTTTCAGAGATTAGCATCAGCCATGCAGACTGAAGAAAAAAAGCTTCACCTTAAGGTGATTAAAAAAGAAAAATTTCGTTTTGGAAGCGTTAAAATTAAAGAGTCATTTCTTGCTCCTGTTAACAACTTATTGATAGTTATTTCAATGATAAGCTGCCAATTTTATCTTAATCGAACCTATTAGACATACGACTAAGAAAGGAACCTTAATATTTCATCAGCCTAGATACAGATTCGAGAACCGATGACATCGAAAATATCGTTGCTGTAAACTGGAACAAAGCAGGTCGAAAGACAAACCCTTGGTGACATCCAAGTTAATGTAAAAATATCTAAATATGTTTTTTTTTGTTTTTTTTTAAGCGTATCACCCCAAACAAGGCTGGTGGCCACTATCACGCAAGGGGTTACAGAAGGGTTGGAGGAAGAGCAGATATGAGTAGTAAAGGAGACGATGTGGAGATAGAGAAGGACAGAGGGTCGATCAAGGCAAGGGGGTTACAGAAGATTTGGAGCGAGAGCAGATAGGAATGAAAGATGAAAGGAAGTGGAGAAGGGAAATGGATAGATCAAGGCAACTGGAGATGACGATTGACGCTACACTTAAACCGTTGGAGATTGTATTTGTCAGGGAAACAGTAATAGGGAAGGGAGTTCCATAGGCGAGATGTGCGAGACGTGAAGCTATTGGAGTAGAAGAGACGTCTACCTCAAACAGTTTCAACGGTGAAGGGGTGGGATCGGGATGCCAGCCTCGTAGGACGTTTAAATTCATGAGGCCTAGGGACAAGCGAAAGCAACTCCTCGGAGCAATTACCGTGAAAGTACCTGTAGAAAAGGCAGAGCGATGCAACATCGCGTCTGTGAGAGAGCGACTGCAGACGAGATGACAGATCAGGGCCAATCACATTGCATATCCGTCTCTGGATCTTATCAAGAACCCTGAGGCAACCAGCAGTGGCCCCAGACCATAAATGGCAGCAATACTCCATGCAAGGGCGAATGGTAGATTTATAGACTTGGAGGATCGATTCCGGGGAGAAGAATTTCTTGACTCGGCAGAGGGAACCAACTTTTCTTGCGGTGGATGATGCAACTGACTCGATGTATCTGTTCCATCTCTGATCAGCGGACAGCTTGAGACCGAGCAGCCGCAGAGAGGAGCTCTCGAGAAGTTGGTCCTCAGACATTCTAATGGGATGCAGGGATGGGTCCTTGTGGTGGTTAATGGAGAGCAGTTTTGTTTTAGAGGCGTTAAAGTTGGCCATCCATTTCCCTCCCCAATCCACAACCGATTGGAGGACCTTTTCAATTTGAGCTGCCAGGTTAATTACATTCAAGAAAAAATTCATATCATGCTGATATAAGAAAGATTTAATCAAATAAAAGAAAACGTTTTGAATCACTATAAACATTTATCTTTTGAAGAGGACCAACATGCCAAACCCTCTAAAGGGCTTCGAGATATCTAAAACAACACGCCGGGGTTCACGATTCTTGCATAAATATTGAACTTTCAGCAATAGTCGTTAACATATTCAGAGCTGTCTTAGAGAAGTGAAATCAATATTGCCAGTCAGAAAGAAGATCGTGTGATGTGAGATGCTTCACCAGGATGATTAGGACATGCAGTATTTAATAAAATGAAATAGAAAATTAGTTCCATATTTCAAAGGTTTTGTCGCAATCCAGCTGTCTAAACTCACTGCTCACCAGAAAAGACTGGACAGCCACACGGCAGAGCGTAATGGCTTATTTGAAACAGTAGCATTTGTATAGTGACCTAACATAAAAAGCATATTTTATTGTATAAAATAAGCATTAACATTTTTAAATATTATTGCGATATAATTTCCGTCTTTGATTGATGTGTAAAAATTTATAATTTTTAAATTAATTTACCTTAATCAAAACAATAAAACCAGTAAGAAACCAGGGAATTACTGAGCGACAGTAACACTATCAGGGACAAAGAACGATAAAGGAACAGGAATAAAGAAGACAGAAGATAACGATTGACATTGCATTTAAATATTTGAAGATCAAACTTAACTGTGAAAAAAGAAGCCGGAAAAAGGGTTCTGCCAGCGAAAAGGGCGAGAGAAGAAACTGTAGGAATAGAACTTACGGTTACATCTAGCCATTGCAATTGTAAAATGATGAGACATTGCCACTAATCTATTAGTGTGCTTAAATTCATCACCTCTATTTACCAAAGACGAACGCTCAACAGATCAATTATCATTAACTTACGTATGGGGAAAAGAGCAGGAAAACTACATAAAGGCGGTTGAAAAGGGACTGAAGCCGAAATGCCAGGTCAGGACCATTAACATGGGGAGATTCTGCTTTGAAATTTAACTGTCTCTAAATACATAGCAAATGCACTAGACCAGATGCGACTGCAATATACAATGCATAGAAGAACGGTAGACATATAAATATAAAAACATGTCTTGTATTTCTATTCGTAGACAATCATGTCGCTTGATAAATTCATTTTCTTTAATATTTTTCAAATGTCGTGACTTCTTGGGTAAGATGTCGTGGTTCCTGTTGGTTTTTCCAAAGTTTTCAATTCAGAC
>OZ038505.1:2332500-2352500 GCA_964036315.1 Acanthosepion esculentum
AGAATTACAAGAAGCAACAACTGAAAAAGAAAAAAAAAGAAGCAGCAGAAGAAAAAGAATAAGAAAAAAATATTTTTAACTCCTCATCCCCTTCGCTTCAAGAAAAAGGAGGAGGAGGAGAAGCAACAGCAGAAGAAGAAGAAGCAGCAGCAGCAACAGAAAAAGAAGGAGAAGAAGAACAAGAACAAAAGAACAAGAAGAAGAAGCAGCAGCAGAAAAAAAGAACAACAGCAACAACAGCAACAACAGAAGAAGAAGAAGAAGAAGAAGAAGAAGAACAAGAAGAACAAGAACAAGAACAAGAAGAACAAGAAGAAGAACAAGAAGCAATTAACTGATTTTAATTCCTCAACCCAGAATTTCAGATAATTCTTCGCTCTTGGTCGTGCCGGGTAATATTTCGAATTGTGTAATACAGTGACCATTTTTATTCTCCTACATTGAGTTCTCATCATCGCTATTTCTTCTCCTTCCCAAGGAAACAACATTATTTAAACATTTGCACACACCTAATATGTTTTTTCTACGAATATTGTTTCCAAACCATTATATGGCATTTACCATTTTGAGGTTGCTGCCAAACACATTCGTGAATAGGGGAAATCGATAACATCCAACCTACGTGAAATTACATTGAGGGATATCATCCCATTGCATCGTATTGCAATCTACTGCAGGGCGATGTGCTGAAAACTGAATCAAACTAAAGATTTTCAATAATTATTCCTGTAGGTATTCAATTAATACATGACACAAAATGTTCCCAGTAAATGGCATCCTTACACTCAAGAAACAATTTTCCCTCTAATAGACATTTTTTATCAAAAGATCTTACAAATGCTGTAACAAAGAAACATATATATGGACGTACGGGAGTATTTGGAAGAATAAATGCCTATAATAGATACGCTACGTGAATATATATATATATGTGTGTGTGTGTGTGTGTGTGTGTGTGTGTGTGTGTGTGTGTGTGTGTGTGTGTGTTTACGTGTATGTTTACGTGTGTGTCTGTGTGTTAAAAGTATAATTTTAATGCATGCTATATTGATGGGTTAAAGTACTCAGTATCAGGGATAGAGCATATTTAAATATAAGAGTAGGCGTTGAGGTCAGTTTCATGCTTAAAGACAATCGCTAGGCTTTGAGGATGATTGCGTTTAAGCATGTAACAGACTGTCGCCGCTTATATATATATATATATATATATATATATATATATATATATATATATATATATATGTCATTCACAGACAGTACTGTTTCGCTGTATCACAGCTCCTCAGTGCGACTAGACTTCCGAATGCCTCAAGCCAGGATTGAAACACAACTAATTTGGTATCAGTCAGAGCTATCTTCACTCGGTAGAGTTACACAACTAAACCCAGCGTATTGTTTGTACAAATGTAAACAAATGCCCATCAGACAAATATATATATTAGTAGTAGTAGTAATCTTATAAGTACAAGTAACTGAACTCGTTTCGGAAAACCTTGGGTTCCTTGATTTTCCAATGATCAAATCAATATCGAAGGAAAAAAAGGTTTTAAAAAAAGAAAGAGCCATATAACATGAACGTCTGTCGAAAACAATCGTACAACACACGGGTCCGAAGCCCAAAGAAAAAAGCCCCGATACGAGTAATCAACTAACTAATTAAAGTGCTTCCCAGACGATCCGCTTAGGTGAAACCTTAATAGGTTTGTCTGGCTCTCTAGGTTTAGCTATATATATATATATATATATATATATATATATATATATATATATATATATATATATATATATATATATATATAACGGCTTGCATTGGGGAATCGGAGAGCCGAGTTCGAATTCCAGTCGAATCCATTACATTCACTTACGTGCTAAATACCCTTGGGAAAGGTGTGCATCCTCTTCTTCTGCCTCCAACTATGGGTAAGTAGTAGAACAGACTGGGTTCTATAGCCTTGGATGGCAACTGGTCTAGGAGAAGGAAAACTCTGAATTCAAATCCTGCGGAGGGTCGTTTGGGGACCTTGTGGCACTCAGTGCACCAGGTCTCTGTAGTCGTCCCTTCAAAAAGTGTGGATGGTCCTGCACGAAACATTTAGCACTATAATCAAATCTTAGGAACTGATTTGCTTGACCCTCATACATCGAATTACGACGGGAGAGTCGATGATATATATATATATATATATATATATATATATATATATATATATATATATATATATATATATATACGTACTAATCCGTTGGTATAATCCAATCGAGTCCCATTAACAAAATAGAATTTGAAATATGATAAAACTGACTCATACATGAGCGTACAATGTTTATTTTCATTAAACATTTTCTTTACAATTGGGATTAAGATAACTTTAGTTGATTATTTTCACATAGGAATTTAAATTTTGATTTTAATTTTAATCCTGAGAATTTTAAAATTAAAATTCGTAAGTGAAAATGGTCATTAACTAAAGTTATTTTAATTCCAATTGTAATACATATATATATATTGAATATTACGCAAATATTAATCTACGCCCATACTTATTCCCTATTTCACCTTTCTTAACAGAATTACTACTCTTTCAAACAAACGTACACAACAGTATCAAGAAATCAAAAGAAAATGGTTGACAGTAATTGACGTAATTTTTAGTTAAGAGTATGAAAAAAGCGTTCTCTAAATTCTTCCAGTTGCTAAGGACATTTTGTTTTGTTATTATTATTTACTTTGCTTAATAAATTCATTTAGATTTGCCTTGAAAAACTCCAGATTGGACGATACCCGTCGGCAACTATTACAGTTTTCCTATTGTCTTTTACATTTACACATATATATATATATATATATATATATATATATATATATATATATATATATATATATATATGTATTATTGGTCGGATGATCGGACTCTAAGCTGTGTCCCCCGGACCACTTTATTCGAAGTGAAGAGCGTGTCTAGCTGGTCTGTAGGACGGAAAACAAGACCTATCTGCGATCTAAAGAATTCTTGATGAGTTAACGGCCTACTAGTTTGAGTTAGTGTCTCAATAAAAACACCGCGGAGACGGCAATGGAAAACCAATCCCCTAACTTAATCATGCCAATCGACAAGCTTAGTATATTATGGAGAACTATGATCGCCTATGTCCTGAAAGTATACGGCTCATAAAAGCATAGCATGTCAAATACAAGTTTCTCGTTTTGTCTAAAATAAAAATAATGAACCTATAACCGCATAGCTTAGAACGATAGCGTCGCCATTTATCTTATAATTTATCTCAGAAATTTTCTTTATAACAGTCGATTAGTGCGTTACGTAAATGAGAGTTTTTCAAACCTTATATAAATAGATTAAAAGCATTAAATCGAAATTTAAAACCTTGAAATGATGCAATTTTATTATTCTGTAAAAATGAATGTAAATTTGACTTAGATAGATAGATAGCTAATGAATAAACTGTGATAGATAGATAGATAAATAGATAGATAATGAATAAACTGCGATAGATAGACAGCTAATGAATAAACTGAGATAGATAGATAGATAGATAGATAGATAGGTTGATAGATAGATAGATAGATAGAATATATAATGAATTACCTGATATAATAATTATCAGAGGGAATAGAAATGTACACACACACACACACACACACACACACACACACATATATATATATATATATATATATATATATATATATATATATATATATATATAAAGTCTTATTTCGAGAATACAATCGACGTTGCTTTCGTCTTTCTATCTCATTGCTTCTTCCGTACGAAATGTCGAAATGTTTTCTTTATAATCCTTTCGTTTTATATATCTGGGTTAATGGTAGAGCGTGAAAGAAGACAACATTTTATCCCTTTATATCTAGCAACACATGTGTAGAGTTTCAACTTATCTCAGATTGAGGTAAGCCTCAAGTACACAGAAGGATTTACTCTTACGTTTGCTGCTGTACCAAGAATTCGTGGACAGAATGCAAGTAAACTAGCGTTCAGGGTATGCCGGTAAACTACATCCGGCAGCAAGGCATGTGATCAGGAGGTTTTTTGAACCACCTCTTGCCGTTGTTCTCAGATACACTTTGGGTGGTAGCACCTGTTAGAGTCCCTGTTATGGGTAAATAGTGAACACCCAAATAGGGGTTAAAGCACTATGAATGTATAAGAATAGATTTTTTATAGAAAATATACTAGCAATATATTACTGAAGAAAAATGTTACCATCAATACATTTAAAAAGAAAAATAATTATTACCACCAATACATTTTTTTTTAAATATTACCAGCAATGCACATTTGAAAAAACAATTACCAGCATTACATAAGAAATATTGCCAGCAATACATTTTTGAAAAACAAAATTCTATTCATACGAACCTATCCTAAAAATATTAGCATTAAAAAAACCCACTGATGTTAATATGCAATCAAACAAAATAAACTAAAACACACTTTTAGTATGATTATAATGTATAACGAAATACCTGATATAATTATATTCTTGTCTTGAGAAAGTGTTTTATAAATTTATAATTCGTCCATGCTTAGAATTCTTCTACAAAGGGCACTAATATCAAAAGTGACTCACCTGACAAATAGAACATGGTGAAATTCGAAGCCGTCTCTCATTAACAGCCAGGAGAAATTTCCTTTTATCCGCAGATAAGAAATAATTGAGAGGCGTACAAGTACCATTTTTCTTCCCTACAAAGACTGAATACTAAGAATTATAAATATTATCGGGATGTATACTAGTTGTACTCATCTATTTTCCCCGTCGTAAGTAAATATCAGGGGGAATTCCACGAAAATAGGGAAAGTAAGTAATTATTTTTAAATCTTATTCACTTGAAAATATTTTGAAAAAATATCAAAAATATTTTTTAAAATATATAAATATTATTTGTTTAAAGAAAGCTGGAATAAAAAATAATTTCTCTACAAGCAACTAGACGGAACATCAAAGCGAGATCTCCTTTTTGTCTGTCTTTAACTTAAAAATGTTTTAATTAAAAAAAAATTCTGTTTGAAGAAAGTTAAAATAAAAAATACTTAATGTATAAATAACTCGTAAATCATTATGCGCCGGACGGAAGCACGACACAAGCATGCAAGGAGGCACGCATTTACAGATTTTTAGTATTAGATAGATAGATAGATAGATAGATAGATAGATAGATAGATAATGAATAAACTGAGATAGATAGATAGATAGATAATGAATAAACTGAGATAGATAGATAGATAGATAGATAGATAGATAGATAGATAGATAGATAATGAACAAACTGTGATAGATAGATAGATAGATAGATAGATAGATAGATAATGAATAAACTGAGATAGATAGATAGATAGATAGATAGATAGATAGATAAAGAATAAACTGAGATAGATAGAGAGATAATGAATAAACTGAGATAGATAGATAGATAGATAGATAGATAGATAGATAGATAGATAGATAGATAGATAATGAACAAACTGTGATAGATAGATAGATAGATAGATAGATAGATAGATAGATAATGAATAAACTGAGATAGATAGATAGATAGATAGATAGATAGATAAAGAATAAACTGAGATAGACAGATAGATAATGAATAAACTGAGATAGATAAATAGATAGATAGATAGATAGATAATGAATAAACTGAGATAGATAGAAAGATAGATAATGAATAAACTGAGATAGATAGATAGATAGATAGATAGATAGATAGATAGATAGATAGATAATGAAGGAAATGAAATAGATAGATACATAGATAGATAAATAGATAGATAGATAATGAATAAACTGAGAAAGATAGATAGATAGATAGATAGATAGATAGATAGATAGATAGATAGATAGATAGATAGATAGATAGATAATTGTTATGGCAACCTACCCATAATAATAATGGACTATTCCGTACATCATAAATAGTACGCCCCAAGAGGGAGCAGCAGTTCAGAGTCAGAGTCAGAGTCAGAGTCAGAGTCAGAGTCAGAGTCAGAGTCGCGTCAGACGATTACTGTAAGACATTGGAATAGTGATACTTGTCGAGACAACATAGTTCACTCTAACCAAACCTGATTGTCATTGCTAATACTTCTACTTCTTTGTACATATTTCTGTTTGTAATATATCTGTGTTATTCCATACCTTTGTTCGAGTTATTCTTCATTGGTTCTACCTTGGACCATCACCGTGGTACAAGGAACTTGGACCATAACAAGTGGCGACGAGGTAACCCCAAGAAACAAACGAACTCTCTACGCGGAGGACATACTTTTGTTTGCTATCCGTCGCACATAACAAGTGCTGACAAGGTAACCCAAAGGAAATACGAACTCTCTACGCGAGATTTCTAACAAAAAAACTAGTTCTACGCGGACCCTAAAAAAAAGAAAAAAAAGAAAAGAATTTTCTTTTTGGATATCAAATTTACTGGCTACAAAGGAAATTTTTTTTTGCGTACACCGGTTACACTAGAGGAAAATATGTACACAAAATTACGTCAACATGGAAGATTCTAAGTCAACCATTGTGGAACTTATCAAGATCTAATTTGAACAGCAGCAAAATTATGAATAGAAACACCTGGAATTACAGGAATTATTGCTACGTGTAATGTCAAATAAAGAGCAAAAATCCGAGAACGAAACAGTTCTCTCACAAGACGCTATTTGTAGTACTATCGAAGATTTCACGTACGCACCCGACGAAGACAAAACTTTTGCAAATTACTTCCGAAGTTCCGAAGACCTATATGAATTTGACTGCAAAGATTGGTTAGACGCACGTAAAGTACGTCTATTACTAACAGAATTAGGGACATGCGAATATACTAAATTCGTAGATTATATCCTTCCCAGAAAAACAAGTGAGTTAACTTTCAAAGAAGCCATAAAACTGCTAACAGAACTTTTCAGCCATAATACCTCACTATTCCACAAAAGATGGAAATGCATGAATCTAACAAAAAAGGACAACGAAGATTACATAACTTTCGCGTCCATTGTCAACAAATATTGTGACGACTTCAAATTATCGGAACACAGCGCGGACATTTTCAAATGCTTAATTTACCTCCAAGGCCTGGTTTCAACCAAAGACGCGGAAATGAAACTAAATTTGAGAGTGAACAAGATTTAACGCTTCAAAAACTAGCTGAAGACTGACAGATGCATCAGTGTGAAGAAAGTCTCAAAAGTCATAGAAGAAGCTGGCATCGCGCACATACATAAAGTACGAAGACAAACCAACTTTCCGTCCTCACAAACAAACAAAACCGATCCCCCCCCTCAAGAACAGGTAAAACAAAATTTTCTAACTCTAAAAATCAATATCAGGAAAACTACCACCCAGTCCATGCTATCGCTGTGGGACTTGGCATTGGTTTAAAGTCTGTACATACCGTTTTAAAACTTGTCTATCATGTAAAAAATAGGCCATAAAAGTTCTCATTGTTGGAATAGAAAAGAAAGCAAAAGCAGAATAAGAATTACGAGACTAACATGTGAAAATACGTACAAGTTGAAATGCAAAACAGAAAAGTCAGGTTACAGATGGATTCTGGCTCAGAATTAACTATTATAAACCTATAAACATGGAGAAAACTGAACAAACCTGTCATGTTAAAAAAATTAAATTAGTAAGACTTGACTAGGTAAACAATTATTATCTAAATAAATAACATTCTTACAATGTAATAATATTGTATTGCTCTACATAACTTACAAACGTTGATAAGCCGTAGAAATCGAATCAATGAATTTTTCTGGACGTAAGGCATATGCTGCCAAATTTACAAAAAAAGAAGAAGAAGAAAAAGAAGAAGAAGACGAAGAAGCAGAAGAAGAAATTGAAGATGATGAAGAAGAAGAAGAAGCAGAAGAAGAAAAAGAAGAAGAAGAAGAAGAAAAAGATGAAGAAGAAGCAGAAGAAGAAAAAAAGAAAAAGAAGCAGAAGAAGAAGAAGAAGCAGAAGAAGAAAAAAAGAAAAAGAAGCAGAAGAAGAAGAAAAGAAAAAAGAAAAAGAAGCAGAAGAAGAAGATGAAGAAGCAGAAGAAGCAGAAGAAGCAGAAGAAGAAGAAGCAGAAGAAGCAGAAGAATAAGAAGAAGAAGAAGCAGAAGAAGAAGAAGTAGAAGAAGAAGAAGAAGAGGAAGAAGATAAAGAAGAAGAAGAAGAAGCAGAAGAAGAAGAAGAAGGAGAAGAAGATGAATAATTATAATAGGAAGAAGAAGATGATGAAGAAGAAGTCAACCAACAACAACAAGAATAATAACACCACCAACACCACCACCACCACCACCAAATATAACAACATTAATAATAATTATAATAATACCGAGAACCGGTTACAGAAAAGGACCTGTAACAATTTTATAGGCTTTACAATACACAGAGAGAAAAATCAGACCTAATCGTGCAGCCATCGTGATAAAAAAAAAACAAGAACAGAATATACTTTCTTATTAACATGGAAATTTCTGCAGAGTAGAATGTATCTTTGAAGATCTTAAAATCTATAAAAATACAAGAATCTTGAAGTGGAAATTTCAAAATTGTAGGACCTGAAGACATTAATAATTCCAGTTCCAGTTGGATCCCTTAGACTGATTGGAAAATGTTCCGATAGACTCATTAAAAGGGATACCTGGCAGCCCACACCTTAATAAATACAAACAACTGTGCAAACAGCACACACATTACGAAGAGCTTTATCTATGTAAATTGTGTGTGATAGATTTATTTTATATATTTAGCTTTAGCTTTTGATCAGCAGAAAGTCATTTCTGATCTTAGGTCTCTGGTTGGGACTCGGAAGAAAATTTGTATTCAAAAGAAGAAGAAGAAAAAGAAGCAATCATAATAATAATACTAAATACTATTATTATTATTATTATTATTATTATTATTATTATTATTATTATTATTCATTACAAACACATAGTGAAAGTCATACAAACAAGTCATCTCTAGAGTTGCAGTAAAAATGCTTGACTACCTGTACAGCTGTAAGAAAAGAAAAGACCTGTCTTCTCTGATGTTTCATTTTGAAAAGAATTAGATTCCACCATGAGAGGAATACTGTTGCCATGTTTTGGCTGCGAATCTTCAGATTTCTTGCCTAGATAGAATCCAAAATCATTTACACGGTTTTGTAAGATGTCTTATTTTCCGCATTACAGTCTCTTTCCAGCACACGAAACGATACATGTCAATCGCTAACCTATCACAAATTCCACGGCCAATTTTCCGATGAGCTCCACTCTTTACATCCAGACTTTTACAGTGATGACTCTCCATGTTATAGCCTTCAAATCGAATCACCCACATTTCTCCCGAATTCGATTGGTAAGAAGCAAGTTCAACATAGCTTTTATCCGAAACTGATATTCCTTAACGGAAGCTCCCGTAAAAACTTCTTAACCTCAACTTAATCTGTCAAGGGTCTATCGCTGTTTCCACATTTTCCTTATAAAATTCGCATCACGCACCTGGTGCATTAAACTCCTACCACGACTGCAACTTGAACCTAGTATTGGGTAACATTTCGTATAATAACAAGTCTACGCATACGCATTTCCCAGTTGTGTTATTTGAATTTTCTGATGAATCAAAATACTAGGTTAACTTTAATAAAATATTGCAGTAACAATTATCAATATACATGAAGGTCATTATTTAAAGAAGTAAGAGGGTACAAATAAAAAGATCTAAATTAAAAAGATTTTCCATTTCATTGAAGAAAAAGTTAAATGCATGCGAAAGATGTTGCTTAATTTATCTTATATTTCACTTTCTTTCTTTCTGGCTTTTTAAAAATATATTTCTATCATTGAAAACAAACAGCCGCCCTGATGTATCTTTTGCGTCTTTCCATGAGATCAAAACGGAATACTTCGTTATTTAAATGTTAGTGGCAAGTAGTATCGTACATGCTACGAAACGAATGAATATGTAGAAGACGACGACTATTACTACTACTGATGATGATGATGATGATGATGATGATGATGATGATGATGATTAATTAATTAATTAATCGGCAGAATAGAAACCAAGATTTTCGTGTCTGGTTAGGGGGTGCAGGTTTCTATTTCAAAGATATTTAATTCTAGAAAAAATTTTGCTAACTAGACCCATTTCCGACATTTAGCCGAACAAGTAAAGATCAGAATCATTTTTTTCTCAATAGAAGGAGATAGCTTCCCCTACTATCCGGTTCTCAATCCTCCTCGGTCTTTTGAACGCAAGTAGAAGTTTAACATTTGTTTCGTGTTTAGGATTGGGTTTCCGGTTCTTCTAAAGTCGAATTCAAATCTATATTTCTAATACTCTGAAATTTACAATTGATTAAATTACTTTTTACTCAATAAGAGGAGATAGGTTTGCCTATCGTTAAGTTTACTCTCCTCCACCCAAGACTTTTGAACAAGAATAGAGGCTTATCTCTCGTTTCTTGTAAAGGATTGTTTTTTCAGTCCCTTCGAAAGGCTACTTCAACTCTATGTATATAAGGTTTCTGCCAGTTAACTCTGATATTTTATTTACTAAATTTTTTCTTCATTAGGAGTAGAGAGGTTCGTCGATCCTCCGGCTCACACTCCTCCTCCATTTTTTTAACAGAAGTTGAGTTTTATCCTTTGTTTTCTGTTTAGTATTGGGTTTCCGATTCTTTCTGAAGCATTTTCTTTCTCTTTAACTTCCAGTGTCTCTTGCGTCATGATGGCATTATCTGCTAGCTTGGGGTGCCACTTACAATGTAACCTTCTATCTAGAGTGGCTTTTGGGTACTTTACAGGCTAAACATCACTGTAAAAAAGTTTCGTAGTCAGGACGAGGGATTATCAGCACACTCCTGGGAAGGTTCTGAAAATGTATGTTTTGTACCCGTGCCGTTTACTGATACAGTCGAATAGAAGTTGTTTGAAGTGAATTAAGGATAGCGGAGATAATTGACGTTGCAAAAAGGTGTTGAATTTTTATTAGTGGTGTTTTTGCTGTTAGGAGCAAAAAGGCGGATAATTTATTGCTTCGTGTATTAAGGCTGTGATATATTAGTGAGTATGACGCATGAGTTGAAGTTGACGCTGAAATTAGACATGAAATTGTATATGAAATTACAATTGGGGGGGGGGCTTTGAAGTCTGCCGAAATGTGAAATGTAATGGGAAGGAAATTAGAAAAATGGAAGTAATGAAAAATTGAGCCAAGAAAAGAACATGATGGAAACAAAATTGAAATAAATGGTCTGTAGAGGAAAGAAAAGGTGAAATGATCAAAGTCAAGGAAAGAAAAACGGAAAGAAATAAAGAAGAAAAGAAAGAAAGAAAGACGAAAAGAAAAAAGAAAGAAAGAAAGAAAGAAGAAAATAAAGAAGAAAAAACAAGAACCGAGGATAAAACAGAACATAAAGAAAGAAAGAAAAAAGAAAGAAAGAAAAATGAAAGAAAGAAGAAAAGAAAGAAAGAAAGAAAAAAGAAAGAAAAGAAAGAAAGAAAAAAGAAAGAAAAAAAGAAAGAATGAAAGAAGAAAAGAAAAATGAAAGAAAGAAGAAAAGAAAGAAAGAAAGAAAGACGAAAAGAAAAAAGAAAGAAAGAAGAAAATAAAGAAGAAAAAACAAGAACCGAGGATAAAACAGAACATAAAGAAAGAAAGAAATAAGAAAGAAAGAAAAATGAAAGAAAGAAGAAAAGAAAGAAAGAAAGAAAGAAGAAAAGAAAGAAAAGGTTAGAAAGAATGAAGAAAAGAAAGAAACAAAGAAAGAAAGAAGAAAGGAAAGAAAGAAAGAAAGAAAAAAGAAAGAAAGAAAAAGAAAGAAAAGAAAGAAAAGAAAAAGAAAGAAAGAAGAAAAGAATGAAGAAAAGAAAGAAGAAAAGACAAGAACCGAGGATAAAACAGAACATAAACAAAGAAAGAAAAAAGAAAGAAAGAAAAAATGAAAGAAAGAAGAAAAGAAAGAAAGAAAAGAAAGAAAGAAATTTAATTTTTTTTTGTTTTACTTCTTTTTCACATGGATTTAATTTGTTTTGCAGATTAAAAAAAAAACTTTGAGAGTTTTCGCGATTAACAAAGATGACCGACCAAGAAGCATGCTCCAGGATTGAACAGCGGTCAGTTATCAAGTTTTTGGTTGCTGAAGGGTGCAAACCAGTTGAAATTCATAGGAGAATGTCAACTGTGTATGGTGCCACATGTTTCAGCCAAAATATATCTACAAGTGGGTTAAATTGTTTAAAGAAGGACGGAGTAGTGTTGAGGATGAAGACAGGCCTGGGAGGCCTACAGAAGTGAGGTCTCCTGAGGTGATCGAATCAGTCAATGACCTCATTCAGTCTGACAGAAGGGTGACAGTGGATGACATTGCAAGGACTCAGGGGTCATCAGTCAGAAGGAGTCATCTTGCATCATGACAACGCAAGGCCTCACACAGCAGCCCAAACGGTTCAGACCATCAACGAGCTGGGCTGGGAACTGCTCCCTCATCCCCCTTACAGCTCAGACCTTGCCTCTTCAGATTTTCACCTGTTTGGTCCCTTGAAAGCGTTCACGAGAGGCACGAAGTTTAAAGTGACTATGAAGTCAAAAGTGTTGTGAGCGACTGGTTGAGACATCAGTCCAAAAATTTTTATGCTGAGGGAATACGGAAGCTTGTGCACAGATGGGGAAAGTGTGTGACGGTGCTGGGAGACTACGTTGAAAAAAAAAGAAAAAGTAAACTTCTATCTGTATTAGAAGACCTTATACCGAAAAGTTCACTTTATGTATTGAATGACCCTCGTATTTACTTTTAGGTAATCACTCCCTTACCTGATTGCTTCGTGTTAGCTTCTTTTTCTACTGGGGATTGGTTTCGTTCAGACGGGTTTAAAGTTCTTGATCAGAACAGAAGACACCTGCCTCCTCTATGTAGCGTCACAGCTAAGCTCACGTAGCTAGTATAAGTTTCAATTTCAAGAAGTTTTTCTTTGTCTCGAGTGTGTACTAACAGCTCTTTCTAATTCCATTTTCAAATATTGAAAAGAGTCTTTCATTTTAGCAGGTAATGGAAATATAATGTTGTTATTTAACGCGTGAAGTTTTAACGAATCGTTTGGGATCCAACGACTATCGTAAGCGAACATTCCGACGATTCTCTTCTGAACTTTCATATTACCTGGTGGAGGGCGTTCTCGCAGAAATCTCATTCTTTCAGGGTCTTGTCTAACGGTTCGTTTACTTACTTCATAGTCCAGAAGTTTTATTTTCGTTACTTTGTAGACACATTTATACACATTTGAGGTTAGAACGTATCTTTTAATTAGTTGTTTGAATCTTGCCAAATTAGTGTCACGTTTTGTTGCATTAATACTGCAATTGGACACGCCAACTATATACACGAATATTCTCTATCGGCATTTCTTTTTCATTAATTCATCTAAAATTCTTTCACACCTAGCCACTCTATTTGGGATTCCAAACGGCATCCTTTTAGAATTATAATATTTACCACTGTCTTCAAAAGCTGTGTCAGGGAGGTTTAACTTACGTAAGGAAACTTGATGATATGCACTTTTTAAGTTTAGAGTACAGACTATAAATTCCTATTTCCGAAACCCTGGTTGCAATCTTTGGATAGGAATCTTTTAAGTTAAAACGATTTATCGTTTGTGAATAATCTATGACTAAAAGTTTTGTTTTTGTTTGTTTTGTTTGGCTTTACGGCACATCAATCACAGTGGGTCATTTAATGCCGACAACTTTTTTCTTTTGTAATATTTTTGTTTTGTCAAAATCTATTTCTGTTAATATTTTCTTTTCCTAAAAAATGTATAGCTGGTCATATTATTTTTCAAAAATGTATAGCTGGTAATATTTTTCAAAAAACGTATAGCTGGTAATACTATTTTTCCAAAACATACAGCTGGTAATATTATTTTTCAAAAACGTATAGCTAATAAAATATTACTTCAAAAATGTATAGCTGGTAATATTATTTTTTCAAATAACGTATAGTTGGTTATAGTATTTTTCAAAAACGTATAGCAGATGATAATATTTCTTCAAAAACGTATAGCTGGTAATATTTTTTTTCCAAAAACCATATAGCTGGTAATGTTATTTTTCCAAAAACGTACAGCTAGCAACATTATTTTTTCAAAAACATATTATCAGAAGCCTTGCTGTTGGACGTAGTTTATCGCCATACCCAGGACGCGGATGTAGTTTATCTCAATGCCCAGGACGCGGAAGTATTTTATCGTCATGCACAGGACGCGGATGTAGTTTATCGTCATGCTCGGGAGGTGGATGTAGTGTATCGTCATGCCCAAGACATGGATATAGTTTATCGCCATGCCCACGGCGCGGATGTAGTTTATCGTCATGCCCACGACGCGGATGTAGTTTATCGCCATGCCCAGGACGATGATGTAGTTTATCGTCATACCCAGGACGCGGATGTAGTTTATCGTCATACCCTGGACGCGGCTGTAGTTTATCGTCATGGTCATTTTTGTTTTGTTTATCGTCCTTAGTTACAACTGCTTGCTCTCTCCAAGGATATCTACTGGACCGAATTATCAACAATACCTAGCTTTTTATTTCTTTTCCCTATAAATGCCTGCTTTTCTTTAGAGTATGTTCGGGATTTCACAGATATAGGTCTACAGTCAGTCGACAGATTTTCAAAAAGAGAAGGTAATGAAACGCTACCTAGCTCTCACAGTTTAAGAAGTGGTCTGTCGCCCTCATATAAAATTTATATTTTTTGAACAGGTCTTGAAAGTTTTGATGGAGGACCACATAAATTGTCCAGTAAGGATAACATAAATTTTGTAAGTTTCTATACCCACCGGAAGATTCACTTTCTATTTTTGTACAGTTTTTAATGACAAATCAGACTAAACCATGCTGACGGTAGAGTTAATAGGTATAATGTCCAAAACCATACAATTATCTATATTGACACTATTTACATTATTCGGACTATTGTCCTCATCTTTGTTGCCATATTTATCACGACATTTCGGCCGTTGTACGCTCCGGCCTTCTTCAGATGGTTGGAATGTCGATTTGAACGCTTTATTTCGCTGGATGGGGTAGACTCTTCTAGTTCCACGTGCCATGTCTAATGGATGTCAGTTATCAGTTATCTCCTGTTAATTCCCCTTTCCAAGTTATCCACCGCCTTAACATGGTATTGGACGCACACACGTTGGGTCCTGTGACTAGATGTAACTAATATTCTACCCCAGCGAGCGAAATAAAGGGTTCATTTTGACATTTCAATAATCTGAAGAAGGCCGGCGCGTACAACGGCCGAAACGTTGTGATAAATATGGCAACAAACATGAATATAATAGTCGGAATAATGTAAATAATGTACATAATACCTCATTTCAGAAATATAGCGAGATACTGATCTATATTGGTGTTGATAAAAATATGAAATGTACACGCGCGGGATTTTCTTTGTTCACGTGTCATTTTAGCGTGCCATTCGAAACTCTCTGTAGCCCAGTACTTACCGTGGCTATGACGGATAATACAGTAGAAAACTCATTAGCTTGCAAACGACAAACATTAGTGAAACGTACTTCATTCTGGCAATTGTACCAACTCGTTCCTCGAGCCGGATACTTAATTCTGGAGTGCCTAGGGCCTTTGCAGAAAAAACACCTTTCTGTTAAAAGGGGTTTGCTAGCAGCGGATGTCTGAGAGACCTCATTCTTTAGATTTTCCTCTTGTTGAGAAGTTACGGCGTTAGTCCCGAGTTCCGAATCCGACGCCTTGTGATAATTTGTTTGGAAATCAGCAGAATAAACTTCAAAATTTAGGACAGCCATTTCTACACTCCACGCTTGAATTCCAGCTTTTGTGTTGGAGAGCGTTTTGTTTTCAAGAAGTCTCTGACGAATAGGAGGTGCGGATAATCCAGAAATAAAGGCATATCTAATAGTTTTTCCTCTTTGTAAACTTGAGCGGTATAATCTTTGAATTTAGAGTCCTTCGAAAGAACGTACAATGCTTGAAGAAATTGATTCATGTTTTCTCCAGCCTGTTGAGTTCTGGTTGCAAATTCATACCTGGCGTATATCTCAACTTTTCATTGGACGAAAGCTCTATTTAAAATGATAATAGCTTCTTCAAAATTTGTACATCAGCTGAACAGTTTATATACATATATACATCAGACGACACGTAGTTTATAAAAATTTCCAACTCCCAACACTTAATATGTTTGAGGAAGTTTAAAAATTTTCGGTACCAATAATTCCATATTTCTTCTGCTCCGGTGTGGTGGGGTGTCTTGGAATAGATATCTAGAATTTTAGATTTTAGTAGCCTGTCGATGTTCGAGAAATTTCGTAGAAATTATCGGTACCAATGATTCCATAGTTTCTCTGTCCCGGGGAGTCTTACAATAGAGATCCAGAATTTTAGGTTTTAGTAGCCTGTCGATATTCGAGAAATTTTATAGAAAATGTGTGCTTTTCTCACAGAAATCGAACCTGTAACCCTTAATGAGAACCATCATTTGATCCGATGTGCTTTTAACCATTCGGACAGAAAGAATGTCTGGTTAGCAAGGTCCGAATTTCGGTTTATATGTTTTTCCAACATTTCATAATATGTTGTCATTGTTTACGTTAAGGTATATTTTGTAAGCAGATATAATCGATCGAGAAAAATCGTCAAAGTTGTATGTTTTTTCAGAAGAATACGTGACCAACGTGTTATGAGTAGTCTTGTTTCTAACCAAAATGCTAACCAAAAATACCGACAATTCCTATTTATAGTAAAATAACCAAAAATTCCAATTTCTAACAAAATTACCAACATATATATATATTTATAATAAAATAACCAAGAACACATTTTTAAAACAAAATGACCAGCAATAGATTTTATATTAAGATATACGAACCACACATTTTTAATAGTTGAATAAAACAAATAGATTTTATAGTAATATAACCAACAGCACATTTTATCTGTAGTTGAAGGCATATAATTGCGTTCAAAATATATTTAATTGAAGTCATAAATTGTGTTCATAATATTTAGTTTCCGGCATCAAATAACTTGTAGATTTTGATATGCCGCTAAACAAAATCAAACAACCATGCAAAAAGGAAAGGCTGTGATAAGAGTTCAAAATAAGAAACTCTATTGAAATAGACGAGAAATCGTCTAATTTTGATTGTGGAAAGTGAGAGGGTCGGAATTGGAAACAGAGATTTCCCTGCGTAAATTTAGCCAATAGGAAAAGCTTATCTCTTTCTCCCAGACAATCCATCGGCCTTCGAACGGAGCCATAATTCTTACAAGCTCCTGATCAGAGACAAACCGACGAAGGTGGCTGTACCTTGCTCGCCGAACTGATCAACCAATCCAGATAAACATATACCAACGTAGATGGTACAAACTCTATTTCCTTTTTTGCATCTTTTTTTTTTCTTGTTGCTTTCTTATTTTGGCCCATCTTCCAAATTCATTGATTATTCAATGAAGCACTTTCATTTCGGCGCGATTCTTTTGGCTTTATTTTAAGATTATTACTAAAAGCGATACATTGCAGGAACTTGGGAGTTTCAGAATGAATGTCGGTTTCTGATACAATTTTTGGGTTTCCTTCCATTGTTTGTCATTTTTAGAACAAGCGTGTAAACACTGGCGATTATTTCTGTTGCTTTGTAGGCAACAAAATATACTCTAGAGTGTATCAGCGATCTTTAACTTATATATCAGCTTTCTATTTCAATCCTCGAATATCTGAATAAGAAAAAAAGATGGAAAGAAAAAACAAAATATCGAAGGAAAAAGAAATAAATGAAAAAATAATAAAACATTATCATTCTGCATGATCCCCTGTTAGTTATTTAGTTAGTCAGTAAGCTAGTTAACAGTACCATTACCTCAGATAAGTAATGGCCCATTCCGTTTTGACCTCAAAAAAGTCTGAATGAAAAATTATATCGTAGACACTTTTTGGGTTTAGGGGGTAAAAGAAAAGCATAGCAAGCAAGGAATAAAAAAAAGAAAGAATGAAGATCGAAAAAGAAAGAAACAAAATAAAAGAAAAGGAATCAAGAAAGAAACCAAGAAAAATAAAGAAGCAAAATAGAAGGAAATAAAGAAAAAGACAGAAAGACAGTAAAAATAAATGAAGAAAGAAAAAGAAACAAACAAAAGAAAAAGAAAATAAATAAACAAACAAAATAGAAATTAGAAAGAAACAGAAAGAAAGAAAAAAACAAAAAGAAAGAAAAAACAAAAAGAAAGAAAAAAAGAAAAAACAAAATAAAAGAAAAAGAAATGAAGAAAAAATATAGAAAAATAAAGAAAAAACAAAATAGTAGGAAAGTAAGAAAGAAAATAAATAAAAGAAAGAAAAACAAAGTAAAAATAAAGAAAGAATCAAACAACATAAAAAGAATTATTCTGATGAGCATTCCTCCTTGATGCGTCGATTGCTAAACATAAAGCCTACTACTAGTTTGGCAACTGAATCTCACAGTTTTACTGTTGAACAAGTAACCGCATGTCCGATTCCAGTAGTTTCTTTTCCCGCATTTCATGCCCGTGGAAGTAACTGCAGATTTCTTGTTCCCCTGTTACTTTATTCTTCAAAAAATATTAAATACAACGCCAATCGCCATCTCCTTTTTTTTCATGACCACTGTTCTTTTATTGTCCTTTCTATTCATTAAAGTGTTCCTATTCTCTCTCACTCCCACGAAACACTTGCGTCTTATCCCGTTGCCTCAAGTGAAATGATTAAAAAAAAAAGTGTGATGAAATAAATATTTTAAAAAAAGCATATAAGTAAAAAAAAAATCAATGAAACTGAAAAACATGGAGATGAATGGAAATATAATTGAAAAACGAATGAAAAACAGAAATTAAAAAAAGAAAGAAAAGGAAATGGCAAAAGTATTGGTTAAAATAAAACATGGCTGGAATCCAAAATGAATGAAACTGAATATCAAGAAACAATTCTAACAGCAAAGGCAAAAAATGAAAAAAAGAAAACATGAAAATTTGATAAATAAACGTCAAAATGAAAATAAATAAAAAGAATGAATGAAAGATTAATGAATGGACAAGATGGAGGCGAAAATGAATAAGTGATGAATGACAGCGAGATAGCAATATATATATATATATGATGAAAATGTGGAAAAGACAAAGCAAAATCCGAATATGTGAGTTTACTGTTTTTATTTTGTTTTTGTTTTTGTTATTCTGTCGACGTCAGACGTTTCGGTCAAATAGACCTTCTTCGGGACATGGTTAATGGAGACATATTTATATTAGATTTAAGTTTGATGGAGAGACGATATATACAGGACTGGTCAGAAACTGAAAAACTGAAATTCTAAAGTCAAGTATTCTTTCTTAGAGTCGGATATGCTGGCGTCGCGTGGGCGGCAACTACGAAGACCTGCGCACAGGGAAAAAGATTGTGTCCTAAGTGGAAGGTGAGGGGGACTATTTAAAACTATAGCTTATCGGTACGTTTGTCACGCATTAATCTCGCCACAGAGCTCGCGATCTGAAAGAAACCAGGTCTATTATTTACTGTATGTGAGGTGTACTGTATGTATGTCGTTTCCACATTTTCATCATACCGTCGGATCTACATCCACACATTTGCTTACATATATATATATATATATATATATATATATATATATATATATATAGAGAGAGAGAGAGAGAGAGAGGGAGAGAGAAAGTAAGTGAGGGAAGAGACTGGAATGATGAAATCTGTCATCAATGAATGAACAATGATGGAAAACAGTAGAGAGTGGACAATAATAAGAAACAACTAAGATGGGAAGTTGTGCATAAAAAGAAACGATGAAAATCGACTTAAAAATGATGATAAAATAAACGAAATGGAAAGCCTAGAAATGAATAAGGGAATGGCTAAGATGAATAAATGTCTGAAAAATGAAGCAAAATGGATAAAATAGAAAGAACAAAGTGAG
>OZ038505.1:2357500-2370000 GCA_964036315.1 Acanthosepion esculentum
AAAAATTGAAACAGATATAAGACTAACGCCGTTACACACGTGACTTCTACATGGATTCGTTGTTTTTGTCAGGAAACCCATCGAATCAAAAATATATTATTCTACCCACTAAGTATATCACAGCGACAACCGAAAAGAATTTATCTAACTCAATATTAAATTTGTTATAAATACATTTAAAACAATCAAAGACTTAATCAATAAAGAACAAAAAAATAAGCCAATAAGGAACTTACTCTATCATGTGCAGGAATTGTCAGAATTTATACATTGGAAAAACCTCAAGAAGTTTAAACAAAAACTATATGAATACAAAAGGGACATTCTAAAAAATAACACACAAATCGCATTGATTGTTCACCGTAAAGAAACGGACCACAATTTTGATATAGGGAATGCTACTTTGAGTAAAAGAAAAAATAAACCATTGATACGAAAATGTCTAGTGAAATTAGTGAACGCGTGGGTGCCGTCGATAACTGACACGAAGTCACACGTCATCGTGTCCGAGAGATTGATCGTACTGACCTTGTTCAAATTGTTGATCACAATAGATTCCACACTCTTTCCCAGAAACTGTAACTAATGTCTGCTCAGCATAGTTCCAGTATAAACAACAGCTGTGATTTATTGAGGCATTTAATGTTAGGGGAGGCCATGTTCTTCCGCAGATTCGGATCAACACCATTCCATCCGTATTCCAACTGTAAGTACATAGTTCCGCTCAGACAACATTCTTCTCAAGAACTGTTACTTTCTTGAACAGTCTTCCAAATGAATGCCTCCCTGACTGATACAACATTTGAAAAAATAACAGACAAATCGCATTGATCGTTCATTGTAACGAAACCGACCACAATTTTGATATAAGGAATGCTACTTTGATTAAAAAAAGAAAAGAATCCATAAAGACGAAAATATTTGGTAAGTGCCTTCATCGCTTGATCAGCCAAGGTAAATTTGGGTACAGGCTTTCACAATTTATCACCATTCTTGGTAGATTTTCTGTTGTCACAATGTAAGATAGTCAAGGACAAAGGTGATGGAGAGAAAAAGAAAAAATGCAGATAAATTTGGCTAGATTAAAAAGTATTCTTTCAAAATATCCTTTCAAAAATGTTGAAACTCCCATCATCTCTCGTTTCGTGCGCAAGCGTAGACGTAGCAACATCAAGAAAACCCAGATGTATGTTATCTATCCTACTCATCCCCAAATACTGACTTCCTTCAACCAACTCTTTTATTCATATCACGCATCACAATAATCATTATCATTTTAATATCAAAAATTAAATCTACACTGACTGGCTCTCAAGTCTTGTATTGGGTGAGCTATTGTCTATTAAAAAATAAACGATAGGGAGGCCTTTAAAAAATGAATCCCAATGCCATGAAAGGGAAACAGTTATATGAAGATAAACACCAGAAGCCTAAATAGAAGTAATTGGAGTAATGAAACAAAGAGATATTAGCAGTAACAAGAACAACAACGGGGACGTGCTGAACAATAGCCACCATGATTAATTCACAGATAATACGCACAATGTAATATATTGATTATGATGTTAAAAATGAAAGCAAAAATAGTCATAGTCAACATGAGATCTCGTAAAACTGATGATGAAATATTCTTTCAAAAGTGTTGAAACTCCCATCATCTCTCGTTTCGTGCGCATGTGTAAACGCGGCAACTTCAACAAAACCCAGTGCCATGAAATCCTAGCGGAAGATACGCGTATAGATTGACAATACTTTATCCGAAATTCTTGGAACCAGAAGATATTTGGTTTTTAGATTTTTTAGAATACAGTCCTTTTAATTTGTTTATAACATCTGTAAAATGGAGCACCATGTGTATGGAAGACAAACATAAACATCATATCACTTTACATTTCATAACATAGCATATACATATACCATGAAATAAATACCATGTAACCTGACTCTATCTCTCTGTTCCCTTAGGTTTTAACATTATTATTATTTTTTATATTATAATTATTACTATTATTATTATTATTATTATTATTATTATTTATTTATTTATTTATTCCTTCTTTTTTTATTAGTGAAAGTTTCTCGTTTTCTTCTCTTTCTTTTTTCGCCGTTATATCTTTCGGTCTAATGATATGAATATAACAATATTCATAAAATACATATTAACCAATATGGATTTTTATGGTCTATATATATATATATATATATATATATATATATATATATATATATATATATATATATATATATATATATATTATGGTCCAGGTTCCTTGTACCACGGTGATGGTCCAAGGTAGAACCAAGGAAGAATAACTCGAACACAGGTATGGAATAACACAGATATATTACAAACAGAATATGTACAAAAGAAGTAGAAGTGTTAGTAATAACAATCAGGTTAGGTTAGAGAGAACTCTGTTGTCTCGACCAGTATCACTATTCCAATGTTTTACAGTAATCGTCTGACGCGACTCTGCCTCTGACTGACTGACACAGTGTTCAGCAACACGCCCACGTGTGTCGAATGTGGCACAAGTCCGGTTTAATGTGGACTTACCGAGCCCGTAGGCTCGGCCAAAAAATGTCCGTAGAACACGTATAAACGGGATCGGTTTGGTCAACCTCCTCGAACGAGGTTCTGCCCTTCAGCGGACCCTCGTCCGGGTTCCTCTCTGCCCTGAGGCAGAGAGTTCGACCGTCTAGCCGAATCGTCCAAAATGACTGACTGACTGACACGATGTTCAGCAACACGCCCACGTGTGTCAAATGTGGCACAAGGCCGGTTTAATGTGGGCTTTCCGAGCCCATGGGCTCGGGCCAAAACTGCCCGTAGAACCCGTATAAACGGAATCGGGTTGGTCAACCTCCCCGAACGAGGCTCTGCCCTTCGGCGGAGCCTCGTCCAGGTTCCTCCCTGACCAGAGGCACAGAGTTCCCCTCTGCCTCAGAGGCAGAGAGTTCGACCGTCTAGCCGAGTCGTCCAAAAAGGACTGACTGACACCACCGCTTCGTTTATGGTGTACGGGATAGTACATTACTATTATGGGTAAGTTCCTATAACATACATATACCATATAATTAAATAAATTTTGTGTAAATACAGTTACAGGTCATGACGCTAGTCATGTAATATTCACATTTTGAAACAATGTTTTCTATTTTCTATACGTGTACAGAAAATATGATAACTACTTACAAAATATATAAATACTACACAAAAAACGACTTCCACATCAGGTGTGACAAACTGGAGAGACAGGGTACATCATTGATGACATCACTGTGAGTGTAAGAAGAAAAATTCGGTAAGCTATCTGACTCTACCAATGCAAACAACTACAGTATTTTTATAAAAGCAAACATGGATTCTGATGACAGGTAAATTCTAAGGAAATCTTTAAAAAGTAAACATTTTACTTGTAACCCTGAAACGCAGTAATCATGCTACGGGCAGCCATTGTTGTTTTCTGACATTTTCCATTTGCGGCAAGTCATGTCAGCACCTGAAACATTTTCGGATTTTGGAATTTCCGAAAAAGGATACACAAAGTGTGTGTGTGTATATATATATATATATATATATATATATATATATATATATATATATATATATATAGGGAGAGAAAGAGAGAGACAAAGAGAGAAAGAGTGGGAGAGAGATAGACAGATAGATACATAGATAGATACATAGAGAGATAGGGAGATATAGAAATATATTGTATATAGGCAGCAATCCTTTTATTCAATATGTCAGAAGGTGCTTTGATGAAGTTTTTCATATAATTTCTCACATGATACTCATGCAGACCTACCGGACCCTATTCAAAAAATGCTTGTTGATATTATAATAGCATGTAAAAAATGGCTAAAAAATAATTGAAAACTTATTAATAAAACAAACAAAAATCATTCAATAACATCAACTATGAACATGGACACAATATGTTGACCGTGTTTTGAAAATAAAACATTATATTAATACAGACATGCAACAATCTATTTCTAGTTAACAGTTAATATAGTTCATCCTTGAAAATGGCTAAATGTATAGCGGATAGCGCCCGGAAAAATCTAACATTTGGAGCAGTTTTATATAATTTATCTACTGAAAAGAAAAAAATTATAATATCATATTAGAAATTATATAAAAATCTTAATCCTTGTATGTCATATTTAATGAAGCTTGCATATATATATATATATATATATATATATATATATATATATATATATATATATATATATATATATATATATAAAAGTGAACATAGAGGTCAACACTTAGAGGCGACAGTCTTTTTCATGCTAGTGCAATCGTCAGGTGATTGCACTAGCATGAAACAGACTGTCGCCTCTAAGTGTTGACTTCTAAATGACAATAAATGTGCCTGCTCCCATTTCCTCCACATTGGCAGATGCCAATAATAAATTATAGATAGATAGATAGATTGATAGATAACAAACAGACTGAGATAGATAGATAGATAGATAGATAGATAGATAGATAGATAGATAGATAGATAGATAGATATGAACAGACTGGACTTGATATATAGAGAGCTATGCATAGCTAGCTATTTTAGTTGAAGTGAGATACATAGCTAGCTAGCGAGTTAATTAATAAACAGACTGATAGATAGATAGATAGATAGATAGATAGATAGATATGGGCAAACTAGGATAGATAGATAATATTTTTGACGGGATAACAACGTTTGACCTCAATTAATGGTTTTTCAGCCGTGTTTCGCTTCAGTTTGATCGCTGCAAGAGAGATGAATCTCTACACTGATTTCGCACGGCGATCCGATGCATTTTGGCGAAATTTCCATTTCTTTTATTTCTTAAATTTCTTTCAACGTTCCTTCGTCATTGTTGACAGTGTCACTTCCAGGAACGCAAGTATCTCAAGAAGATTGATGACCTTAAATGAACGAGGTCTGCAGTTGTTCATAATTGGATGCCATCACCATTTGAGCGATAATAATAATATTATTATTAATAATAATAATAATAATAATAATAATAATAAAATAAAAAATGACCATCTCTTCTTTTTCATAACTATAAATAAATAACATATTATTTAAGCATAAATACTCTTGTATAATATTTTGTTTCGTTGAATAGCTTCTTTTGCCAGTGTTTTTCCTTTTTGAATTCTAATCCCTTCTTGGTCCCTTGGCAACCCAACTAAGTGTAGGAAAACTCTGAACGACACTCCGCAACTCAAGTTGTTAATCGTGGTAAGGAGTGGATAAATACTGCATTATTAGACTGCGAACGACCCCTTATAGGCTTCGAAACCCTGTCTGTAAAACACTGTTACCCAATGTACCGGGCATATTTTGGGTGTCTTTTAGACACGTGCGTCACTCATAGGAATAATATGATGACTATATTTCAAACCAAAACGTCCAGTATGCATAAACCGTGAGCCTGTCCCCCAGGATGGTACCGACCTGAGGTCGAAAAACATGGCATAGTATCAAACTCCTACTCAAATAATGAATCTTCATGTACCCGCAACCGGGATAATTCCAATGATGGCACTGTTAATTTTCCAGCTAGATCCATTCATTTAAAGAGAGTAAAGGTAATTTGCTCTGGGGGGAGATACCAACTCATTATTGCTACATTGTATGAAGCGTTTCCCAAAGCATCAGAAAGACGTCACTCGCCAAACATGACATTTGGCGTGAAAGTTTGGAAAAGCAATTAAAAAGAACATTGACGAAAAAAAAAACTAGCTAATGTAAGACGGTACAACATGAGAAATAAGTGATAGATGCTGGACGTAAAGGAGGAAAAAGAACTGCAACCAGAATAGGTGAATCAACGGGGCATTAAAGGGAACCAGAAATGGGCATAAAAGTGCTAAAATCAAGAAAACCCACTGATCATAAGGGAGAAACTGAGATACACACCGATCTCTTTGAAGCTAATGCTGAAAGTTTAGGAGAGTTGGAAAGGGGATCTTACTCGCTCATAAACCAGCAATAAAACGAGTGGAAAACAAAATGAACCGAATTAATTTACGGAAAACAAAAATAGTATACAAGAAGCTAAGGAAGAAATCATGAGATATAAAATTCAGACAAAAAATATTGAAATGGAGAAACGAGAACAACCCTTAAAATTACAACCAACAAAGCAGAACCTCAGAACTATTATACTTTACAGTGCAGCACTCAAATTAATTCTGGAAATAAATAGACCCACATGTAGATGTCAACCAAATAATATATGCATCGACAGTAACAGCAACTTAAGAATTAAGCACCAATGTAAAAAAAACGCAGTGTGACAGAAAAGAAAAATAGAGAAAGAAATTGAACAACTTAGAAAAGAATTATCAGCACTCGGTGAACTGTCAACAGGAACAAATATAAGGACTAGAAAAGGCAGAAAAGTCTAAAGAAAATAGAGAATTAGGAATGAAATGTCCTTTCAGCTAAAGAAAAAGATAAAGCAAACAATGTAAATGAAGGTTCGAAGAATCAGACGCCATGAAAAAAAGATCAAAATCCGACAGACAGAACAAGAACATTCAAAACGATGCGAAGAAATTTCACAAAGAAATAGGTAAACAAAAATTGGACTGCAACCCCCGCCACCAACAATGGATGTCAGGTTATACTCTTCTGGGAAAAATATGACCTTACCCTAAAGAACATAACAAAGAAACAGATTAGATTACGCAAGTGGTAGAATGGATGAAAAATAAACCAAAATAAACATGGACAGGACTCACAGAAGAGGATGTTGAATGTGTACTGAAAAATCACACAAATGGATATCTCCAGG
Organism: Acanthosepion esculentum; assembly: GCA_964036315.1. Taxonomy (NCBI): domain Eukaryota; kingdom Metazoa; phylum Mollusca; class Cephalopoda; order Sepiida; family Sepiidae; genus Acanthosepion; species Acanthosepion esculentum. The sequence continues at coordinate 2,364,308 of OZ038505.1, forward strand.
AATAGATATAATACCTAAATCCCAGTACTGCCTGCTTGGATAGATTAACGTGAGTCATTCTATAGCTTACCCCATTCCTGGATCTTAAAGTCTTTAAATAAATACAAAGTATCATCGTCGTCATTAGTTTCATCAAACAAATGTCGATATGGAAAACAACACTTCAAATCAGTCATAAACGGTGTCTATAAGTCTGATGAAATAAACATGAACAAAAAAATATTTCGTTATCCAGCGAACTTAACATGACAAAATATGGCTATATGATATCTCAAAAGAAAATAAACCATCTATTTTACATGGATGACTTAAAGTTGTATGCTCGGATTGAGGGTAAACTGGATGGTCTCCTGAAAGTCACAATCTTGCAAAGATCACTACAACAAACTTCCCCTATTAGCGTTGTGGATTCCGGGGATGGACTCCTGCACAAATAAATAAACAACGCCAGTAATTGAAATAGGAAAATAAGTGTATTGAACGTAAGAATACAAACTTGAAATGAAGATTAGTAATCCAGGAATGCAGTTTAGTAGAAAGTATATGTACAAGTCTAAGTGAAGCCGTAATTCTCTCTCTCTCTCTCTCTCTCTCTCTCTCTCTCTCTCTCTCTCTCTCTCTCTCTATCTCTGGACTCTACGTATCTCTACCTTGTCTCAATGTATCTTCACACTGTCTCCAACTCTGTCAGTATAAGTATACTTTAGACGAGTACCTCTTGTGTAAAAGGGGAGAGCCCCACAACAATTAGCGTAGACCCTGGGGTAAAACTCAAACATTTAGAGCAAGAAGAGGCTTATAATTACCTTGGCGTAAATGAGGGTGAAGGAATTCGCCATAAAGATGAAAGAAATAGTTCGTAAAGAGTACTATAGAAGGGGGCGACTGATATTAACAACTGAATTGAATTCTCAGAACAGACTTATGGTCATTAAGAGCCTTGACATCCCAGTGCTTCAATGTAGTTTCAACATCTTGAACTGGACTCTAAATGACATCAGACAAATGGATTCTAAGACAAGAAAGCTTCTTTCTAATTATAACACAAAAATGCAGAATTTATATACATAAATCGTAAAGAAGCTGGAAGATGTTTTGTTCAGCTAGAACAACAATTATTAGCTTAAAAAACATACATGAATACAACAAAGGACTGGATGATATAATCAGTCAAACAACACGACATCAGAAAGAAAAAATATTCAATCATAAAAGAAAGTTCTAAATACAAAGGAATTTTACATTTAGTAGATTCTGCAGAAAACCAAATCAGAATCCAAGAAACAAACGATGCAGCAAAAATATGAAAAAGAAATAGATTTAAAAATCTATCGAAGTATTAAAACCAGGAAATCAAAATAGAAAAAAAAATGCGCATTTGCTTCGATGAAAAAACGCTGTCAAGACAAACCTCTGTATGGTCAAAATCCAGAATAATAAAGTCGATTTTGATAAAGTTAACACTCATCGATGGTTACGAACATATGGATAAAAACGGAAGGCTTTATTCTTGCAACGCAAGACCATAGTCATTTCACTAGGATCTTTCAGGCAATTATCATACATAATAATGTGGATCCAAAAGGAAAGTTCTGCGACACATATCAGGAAACCGTAGACATTCTAATCTCAAGATATTCTGTACTTGCGCCAAATGAATATAAAATATCGTCACGATAGAGTGAGACAATATTTACACTGAACAATGTGCAAATACGTTGGAAAGGATGTTAACAAACACTTGTATGACATCACTGAGCACCGGTTTCAGAAACAGAAGACATTATATTTTTTTGAGATTACACCATATTTCCAGACAGGAAAATTGATACAAATAGGCCAGGCATTATTTTCAAAAAACGAAAAGAAAGAAATTGCTTAGTGATTGATATGGCTTGACCAGCGGATTGTAAGATAACAACCAAGGAATTTAAAAATCTATCGAAGTATTAAAGCCAGGAAATCAAAATAGAAAAAAAATGTGCAAATTAAAAACAATTAGAGCAAAGTAGTAGGTGCGGTTGATATTATAAAGAAAGAGCAAAACAACACATTCAAAAGATCCATGGAAATCCCTGCTTAAGAGAAATATAAAAATATCTCGGTAATTACGGCCCAGACATAAAGAACTTTGTCCATGTAACGCTACTGAGGTTATGGGAGTTAGAAAAGCAAATCATGAAATGTAGCCATAACAACACACCACTATCCCCCTTAGACCTTCCCGCAGACTTGGGAGCTATTGTGACCATAGCAGAAATCGAAATATAGAAATAATAATAATAATAATAATAATAATAATAATAATAATAATAATAATAATAACCCAATTACGGAGATAGGACCTGTTACAATTCTATGGGACTACACAATACACACTGACAGAACAATCAAAGCCAACCGCCCAGACATTGTTATTAAAGACCACAAACAAAAAATGTGCCTCCTTATTGATATGGCAGTCCCTGCAGACTGCAATGTATCTTTGAAGATATTCGAAAAACTGTCAAAATACACGGACCTTGAAATAGAAATCTCAAAAATGTGGCACATGGGAACATCAACAATCCCTGTTGTAGTTGGAGCCCTTGGACTGGTTGGAAAAGATTCCAGTAGGCTAAGTGAAGGGATCCCTGGAAGTCCATGCCTCAAAGAGATACAAAAATTGTTCTGACTACTACAGCCCACACTTTACGAAGGACTTTATCTATGTAATTATTTTTTTTTTTTGCAGTGGAAAGTGTCATGATGCCATTTCTAAACTTAGGTCTCTGGGCGGGACCCGGAAAGAAATGTGTAAACGCCAGATATCAAAGGAAATAATAATAATAATAATAATAATTTTAATAATAATAATAATAATAATAATAATAATAATAATAATAATATGCAACTTTTAAGGGAAGGAAACTGCAAGAAACTGGTATGAACATCACCCAGACCCAGTAACACAGATGGGACTTTATAATACCCACAGAGAGAACAATCAAAGCTAATCTCCCAGGCAACGTCATCAATAACAACAACAGAATGTACTTTCTTATTGACATGGAATCTCTGCAGATTGAGATGTAGATTTTAAGATCTTCAAAAATCTATCAAAATACAAGGATCTTGAACATAATTAAATTCAGTTGTAGTTGAAGCTCTCGGATTGATTGGCAATGGTTCCGGTATTGAAATTGTAGAGATTCCTGGTAGCCAATGCCTTAAAGAAATACAAAACATTATACTCCCAAGTAATGTTTACACATTACGAAGAGCTTTATCTATGCAAAATGTGTGATCTTCGTTTATTTTTTCTCTTTTTACAAAAAAACGATCACTGGAAAATATCATAAAGCCATTTCTAACCTTAGGTCACTGGTTGGCACTCGGAAGGGAGAAATAATAAAAATAATAATAACAATAATAATAATAATAATAATAATAATAATAATAATAATAATAATAACAATAATAATAATAATAATAATAATAATAATAATAATAATAATAACAATAATACTGTGTTAGCCCAAAATGCAGATTCTGTGATAAATATCCAGAAACGATTGATCATCTTGTATCAGGTTGCACGATATTGGTACCCACTGAATATAAAACCCGGCACGACAGAGTGGGCCAATATCTGCACTGGAAAATTAGCAACTTCTACGGGAAGGAAACTGAAAGAAACTGGTATGAACACCACCCAGACCCGGTTAAGGAGATAGGACCTGTTACAATTCTATGGGACTACAGAATACACACTGACAGAACAATCAAAACCAACCGCCCAAACATTGTTATTAAAGATCACAAACAAAAAAAAGTACCTCCTTATTGATATGGCAGTCACTGCAGACTGCAATGTATCTTTGAAGATATTCAAAAAGCTGTCAAAATACAAGGACCTTGAAATAGACATCTCAAAATGTGGCATATGGGAACATTAACAATCTCTGTTGTAGTTGGAGCCCTAGGATTGGTTGGAAAAGATTCCAGTAGACTGATTGAACGGATTCCTGGAAGTCCATGTCTCAAAGTGATACAAAAATGTTCTGACAAGTACAGCCCACACTTTACAAAGGGCTTTATCTATGTAATTATTTTTTTTTGTACAGTGGAAAGTGTCATGATACCATTTCTAACTTTACGTCCCTGGGCGGGACCCTGAAATAAATGTGTAAACGCCAGATATCAAAGGAAATAAAAATAATAATAATATCAGTTATGATATTTCTAATTAGTATGCAGTCGTTATCTATCCTTCTTATCCAATGATATCACGGACCTCGTTTTCCTCCCCATTTCAGTTGTAAACCCCGCACATTGGATTTGGTGGTTTTAGTAAAAATGAAAAAAGGAATAATAGCTTTGCAGCTTTTTTTATTTATTTATTTATTTTTTTACACAAAAAAATTGCCAATGCTAACTCCCGAACATATAAGCTTGCTTCGACCATAATATTAATTCCAGTGTGTTTAGGGGATCCTGATAAAACCCCGACCAATTTCTGACAACTCACATCTCCTAGTGGATCTGTTAGTATTGAGGTTTCAGACTGGCACGATATGTCTGACTCAAATCTGGGGATATCACGTCTTTCTATATTTCATGGATTACTAAGACCTACATTAAGGGTGCCGGGTGTAACAGTTTCCTGGTTTTTCGTGTTATCAGCCTGATAGTCATTGATCCGAACGTTTGATTAACCTCGAAATATGTTATAATAGCGGGATATTGTAAAGCCATTTTTGAACAGGTTCTGAACCGTGGAGAAGTTGCCAATGGTGCCATTCGATGCTATGATTAATGGTACTATTACAGCAGTATCTCGGTATAATTCAATCCATATTATTGATACAGGTGTCTTCTGTGGGCGTGTCTGTCTCACTCCCTTGTCTTCTACCAAACACACGTTTATCGACACATGAACACAAAGAAATAGAAGAAAAATAACAAACCCAATCGCACAAAAATGTAGACCATGGGTACACTGTCCCCTATACGTATATGAGTTTGACAACGTTCGAACTTTCCGGAGAGGTTGTCTATCTTCTTGAGGCCAAACCTAACTTCCTATTCCTGTCCTAAACTGGTATCGATTATTCTATCCCACTACAGTTGCACGCAAACCCGGTCTACTTACTCATAATAGCTAAACAGCAGCAACAAAGTCGTCACGGCCACGGACTCAGCCCGTATATTAAGGCCGGGTTTATCTGTGTCCCAAGACAGAGGACCATGACCTCCCCTATATATGCTTCCAATGTGACATTATCCACATTAACACCCCCTTCTTTTCATCTTATATTGTCCTCAGGATGATGGAACTGTAATGTTGAACCGAATATCTGAGACGATTATAATATCCACACTGAATTTCCCTCGGCTAGATTTCATATTTGTGGTGACTTTAATATTTACCATACAGTGTGCTTAGTCACTCGAACAAAGCTGATCTATCTATCTATCTATCTATCTATCTATCTATCTATCTATCTATCTATCTATCTCCTCTGTAGTCTGTTCATATCTATCAATCTATCTATCTATCTATCTATCTATCTATCTATCTATCTACCTATCACCTCTGTAGTCTGTTCATATCTATCTATCTATGTATCTATCTATCTATCTCCTCTGTAGTCTGTTCATATCTATCTATCTATCTATCTATCTATCTATCTATCTATCTATCTATCTAT
>OZ038505.1:2375000-2442500 GCA_964036315.1 Acanthosepion esculentum
CCGTCGACCAATACACCTCTGGCAGAAGGGGCCAGGGAAACGCCCTGGGGCCGCCTCAGTACAAGACGTAAGAGGGAGGCTAGCCCATGTCATAAGAGAAATAGAGAAACCGTTACTAGAAGAGTGCAGAGCAGATAACCTAAGTGATGAAGTCCTGGGTTTTAGATCGAAACGCCCTGAAAGCACTAACAGGGAAGAGATGAGTGAGTGGTAGGAGGGAGATGAAATATCTCTCTCACAACTCCAGAAGTCGTTTAGAGAAATAAAAAGCGAGAGACAGAACGAGTAGTAATCAGGAGAGAAAGAAATATTAGCCCTGTAAAAGGGGAAGGGAGAAGTGGACTCCATTATAGAATGAAAACTCTGCCTGCTGCGAGAAAGAATGAAAGAGACGAAGAATCCTTTAGAGTGAGGGGAAGGGGGAAGTGGACTTCATTACAGAATGAAATCACTGCCTGCTGCTAGAAGGTAAAGAAAGAAAGAAAGAAAGAAAGAATGAGACATGTTACAAAAAGTTAAATGGAACTCAGATTTTAGAAGACGCTTGTTGAACTAAAATCTTTTTTTAGGCATTTTAAATGAAAAGAAGGTTGTAGTAATTTACTTTTCTTTTGTTGCTCAAACAAAGGGGTTAATCAAAGAATTACTTTATGAGATATAAACTATCGGCTGTTTATTGGATAAAATCAAACTTAACGTCACTGGTAATATCGATTTTGAACGTGGACCACCCTGTTTCTGCTTGAGGGGATGATGTGGTGTTAGCCTGTAAGATCACCATTATGTGAGGTGATTTGAAACACAAGAAGGAATTATCTGATTTATAGTAGTGATTTTCCAAGCGTAGCTAAGATGCGGCACAAGGACGAAAGTGTAGGGCACCTAGTGAGGATCGAACTCACTACTCTGTTATAATTGTCCTAGCGAGACAAGCTTGCTAACCATCACACCACCTCGAGGTGCCCATATCTGATTGATAGTATGGATTTAAATATGTAGCATATTTTAGTAATTGTGGTCTATTACTAATGGGAGCTGTTTTTTGAAACGTAAGGAAAGAAAGATCGGGTTTAAATATAAGGAATATTTTAGTAATAGTGGCTTATTACTAATAAAGGGGGTTGTTAGGCTCGGATGAAGGAGCCATGAAATTAATAGTAACCGAGGGTCACGGAAAATGATCACAGTGCACAATGAAGGGAAAATTGTCCAGAATCATATTGATAGTTTAAAATGTGAAATGAAACTTGAAAGTAAGAAGGATGCGTTGAATTGGCGTCAGTGCGAAACGACTACAATCTCATTCATAAGCCATCCTGTAATTAACAGTGGAATTGGTTGGAGGAGATAGAGGTGTGGAATGCACACGTCACAGAGGGCGAAAGAATTTACTTGTTGATCCTGCCGGCTGGCCAGCGGTAGTATTGATGAGATACGACGTTTGGGGCGAAAGCGCCGTACACCTACCTTGAACCAATCAGCCTGCTGAGGGCTGATTAAAAGATGGGAAACTAAAGAGAAGGGCGTAGTGGCAAGATAGTGAACTGAGGCAGTGTATGTAGCTTTGAATTCAGCTAGGACAACAGTTATGATGCTGCCAGCAAATGAAGCTAGGACATCTAGGTATAATGTTTTGGGAACATGGTACTTCGCTAAGTTTTAGGCTATGAAGACTTGAACTGTTTAAAGACAATAGAGAACGGATTAAGAAGAATTGCCAAGTAGAGGTACTGACAAACACTGTGTTGCCACAAGCTATCAGTATAACTGATAGAGTACCACACAAAAACCGATTGATCTGTATCGGGTATGTGGGAAAGAACGTACTAAGTCACTGAGAGTGAAACTGCTATTGTCTTTGATAGAGCTACGACTGGGGTGTTCAGCATTTGGAATATTCCTCTTCCTATCCCCATATTACAAGAAAGAAGAGAAATACGAAGAAAATAACTCAGTTATAGGCATTGTTGGCAAGAACTTAGGTGATTGCACGGAATTCTGGGGACCGGTAATAAACGAATACCTAAGTTACGCTAGAGAAGATGCCAGAGTTATTAAAGCCTTTAAAAAGGATTGATATTAATCGATTAAAGCGCGGATTAAATGACTTGGGCAGGGAAAGTATCGTTTGGACGGATAGTAAAAGAATTGTGATAAATTGGCCTATCACAATGGGAACCATGTTAATTATTGCTGCAATAGCAGCAGCTATATGGGAGACATAGAAATTATAGGAAGAAGATCGATTAAAAATGTTTTGGCGAGAATGCAACAATTCGAGAAAGGGATTCAGATCAGTGATCTTTAGCCAAACAGGTCAGATATCGACAAGAAAGGAACTGAATTGAATTCGTCAGAAGGAGAAATGGAGCCGGTACCTTTTGAAATGGAACCAATACCTGTTGATTGTACCCAAGAAAAATGGTACCCAAGAAAAATGGTACCCAAGAAAAATGGTCATCAAGAAAAATGGTACCCAAGAAAAAAACATAAAACACACATACACTTGCACATCAGAAACCTGAAGACTTTGCATGAAAAATAAAAGGAAAGTGAAAGACTTTTATAGTCTTTGCATGAAAAGAAAGAAAGAAAGACTTTGATAAACTTTGCATGAAGAGAAAGAAGAAGAAAGGACTTTTCTTAAATAGAAAAGTTACATGGTAAATAAAAATGTTGCAAGATAAAAAAAAAGTTGCATGATAAATAAAACGTTGCATAATAAATAAAAACCTTGCATATAAATAAGAAAAAATATAGCAGGGCCAGTAGAAATATTGCATGACATACAGAAATGTTGCATGAAAATTATTCTTATTCTGTTATTACTGCATGTCTTAGTATGCATGACAAACAGTATACGAGTAGATGTGGGTTTGAGATGTCATTTAATCTCTATATCTCGATCATATAGCAAATAATATTCTTCCGTCTTATTTTTAATCTCTAACTATAAAAGGCAGGATGTGTGTGTGTGTGTGTGTGTGTGTGTGTGTGTGTGTGTGTGTGTGTGTGTGTGTGTGTGTGTGTGTGTGTGTGTGTGTAACGAATGCACGGCCGCAATTTTCGACGGATTTACACCAAAATTTACATGCACATAAGTAAGGCATGTAGCAACATCAGCACGGCAAAGGGCAAAAATATTTTAAGTAAAGTGATAGCGATTGCTGTATGAGTCATACTATTTTTGAATCAAGCACGGGCAACGCCGGACCATGCTGCTAGTAGTAAATAACAGGAGAGGTATGGGAAGAATTGAGGATTTAATTCACACACAAACGACTTGAATTGAATATCGCGCAGTCAGAACAATGGGAAAGCGACCTAGACATAAGGGGCAATGTTGGTTGACACACAGCTACAAATGCAAGCTGTAAAGCAAAAATTTCATTTTCGTAAACAACAAATTTGGAGTTGATTCCACAGGTCGAAAGTTGAGGGGTGGATAAGCCGCCCACCCTCACTGAGGAGATTTTGTGAGAGGTAATAATATGAGAGAGTGGAAGAAAGAAATTCCTCGGAATTGTCGAATTCTCTTACTTCGCCAGATTGAGAGAGACGGCAGAGTTTTTGTCCCAGCCACCGGTCGCGATACACCCCACGTGATTCCCTGTCGTAGAGACCCACCAACACCAGACTTGTGGCAAACTTCACCAACATTAGCAAACCATATTTTGCCAGGTCAACAACGATACTTCACTTCCGATTTAGATACAGTTGGGCTGAGAATTTATAGCATGCGAAATCTGATATAAACCAATTATTGTACGGAGGACTGGTATGAACACAGTATTTACTTTTTGTTCAATTTAGTCGAGTGACAGTTTTTTCCTGTACGTCATAGCCCTGCTTGGACCAGCCCGTCACGAAGATACCTGTGATCTTTGCTGCCTTATGATGAAACTTAAATCACAACATGGGATTAGGTTAGCTCTGGATTGAAGTGTTCACTTCAGCGACGAGCCGCGGTAGTGGAATCTTGGACAACCGGGGAGGGTGTTGTACGTTTACAAGAATACATACGAAGGTGAACTGCGTTTCCATAAAGTATTTTCCACCTCGTAACATTTCTCAAATTGTTCAGGCTCTATGCCCTTCTTATATGAATAAACATGCACGATTTTTTTTAATTTTTCAATAGTGCACTATGGTGTTCTCTTACTCTTTTATTTCGTTGAATATTTTCAAGGTTCTTTTTAGTATTAATAAAAACATATACATATATATGCATATATATATATGTATATATATATATATATATATATGTATATATATATATATATATATATATGTGTGTGTGTGTGTGTGTGTGTGTGTGTGTGTGTGTGTGTGTGTCTGCGTGTGTGTGTATCATTGCTTGATCCGGCTTCAAATGCTTCAGTTTGAGCGGCTTGATGATAGTAGCCATGGCTTCTGGAGGCACAGTCCTATGGTTACAGAAAATATCAGTTGAGTTCCACCACGGAATATGTGAGTGAGCGGCACTATATTGAGTCTGATTTGCTATCTCTTCGTCACCGAGGTCCGTTGGAGCAGTTGGTATGACGTTTGCTTGATAACTCAACTGTCAGGGTTTCAATTCTCGGTAGTGGAGGCGCACTGCCGGTGAGTCCCAAATATAGGACGAAACGGCCGTTCAATGTTTTCTGCATTCTGTTGAGATTTCTTTCAGACTCAATGAATTACTGGATTATATATATATACAGACACAAATACACTATTTAATAAATAAACGGAGTAAATACGAGTGTCCACTATTAAATAAAGTTTACGTTATAGTATGTATATATAAGTGATATTCATGCTAGATGCAATTGTCAGCTGGCCTGATGATTGCGCCTAGCATGAAACAGCCTGTCGCCTCTCAGTGTTGATTTCCATGTTCACTTTTATATTTACATACGCTATATATCTGATATTGACATCTAAATCCCATAAATATAGCACACCTTAAAACAATATTTCTGTATATATATATATATATATATACATGTTACATCCGATGAAATCCTAATGGGTGAAACGTGTTACAAAAACTTTTTTTTAATTTGTCATACTATTTTTCTAATCACACACACGCACGCACACACACGCACGCACACACACACACACACACACACACACACACACATATATACATATATATATATATATATATATATACAAAAACACAACAAAAAGGTGTGTCACTTAGCTGATTGATGTTAACTTCATCATCCCGACTCCAGAGTTTCATAGACAGACCATTGAAGAATCACTCCGTCCAATCGTCAAAGGCTGTCAGGAATTGATTGTTTATACTTGTCAAATTTTTTTCGTTATATGCACTTTTCATTGGTGCATTTTTTCCACAATTATGCATGCGTGCATTTGTGCGTGTGGGCGCATCTAAACGACTGCGCTCAAATATATATATATATATATATATATATATATATATATATATATATATATATATTTTTATATATATATATATATATATATATATATGAGCTATATCGGGCAAAAAATGGAGTACTGTTGTCATATTTGTGCAGGTGCTTCTCCAGCCTTGATACTGACCAAAATCATTCAGTCTCTATAGAAAGTTTCAAGATTAGTACTGGTCAGTTACTGCTCGCCCAGTCTCTACTTTGGTGATATATTAACTGCGAGTTCGATCCTTCGGCTTGGTAGTGTCAACTTGGATTACGTGGAACCAGAGCGAGCAAGAACTGAACAGTACTAAACTAGACATATTCCTGGAGACAGTAGAATTTTTTTAAAAATCTACTCGCATCGAAGAAATAAACGAATTCCCGTAACGTTAACTGGAGCGAATATCACCTGATAAAAGGCGGAGTTTGCAATGGCCGAAACGTTGTAACAATTCCAACAAAGACGAGGATAATAGTCCGCGTAGAATTGATGTAAATAAGTATTTTAGAGTATGACCATGTAACCAATACTTCGAGCGGTTTTGGTAAGAGATTTAGAACGCTAGACTCTCAAATCGATGAAAATTATCACCGTTCTAACCGCGTGGCTCTACTCGAGAGTGTTGTGTTTTTGTTGTTAGAAGCCAAGGAAGCAAAATAACAACTAATGGTTGGCTGCTTTTGCAACGCACGCGGTAATGGCGGTGATTTGTCTCTGAAAGCATTCAAGCAGATAACACAAAGGGAACAAAATGTCGTAGAAATATCTTGGAACAAAATGTCGGATGAGAAAGATAAATATGATATGAAAACGTGTTCAGAAAACTCTGTACAAAAAGAAAACGAGACGTTCAGAATCAAGAGGTGTGAAATTACTCGTCATGTGACTAGCTAACCGGAAGCGGAAGTTACACTTCCTGGCAGCGCAAAGAAAATCAGTCTACTGTATTTAACGCGAACGTTTATGTATGGTTGTAAAGAAAAAATGTATTTTATGAACATATAATCTTTGATCTTACACGTTGTCCCAAAATTAATTTGACTAACAAAATAGCTGAAGATTTTCTTTTTCATTTTTTAACTTTATTTAGTGCGTTAATTTTGGGACATACCATAATTATGCCAACATATGTACTTTTTAATATATAAACATTCTAGTGAACCTCCATGCACATATCAACATAATTACACACACATACACACACACAAACATACATACACACACAGAGACGAAGACATATATATATATGCACGGTGGAGTAATGGATAACGGCTTGGATTGAGGAATCGGAGAGCCGAGTTCGAATTCCAATTGAATCCATTACATTCACTTACGTGTTAATACCTTTGGGAAAGGTGTGAATCATCTTCTCCATTCAACTATGGGCTAGATAGATAGATAGATAGATAGATGTTGGACAAAATAATTGGAACAGGTGCAAAATCCACTCTTATGTTTCAAAGACTTATTATATTAAGAACTTTCACTAAAACTTCGTTCTTCTAAACTGGTTCCCAGTCATCGATATAGAACTCAGTCCACCCTGCTATTCAAGCATATCTGGGGGGCAGGAAAAAGAAATGGATACATAACTTTAACTAGGGGAATAGGACGTAAGTGAATGTAATGAACTCTACTGGAATTCGAACTCGCGCCGCCGATTCCTCAATCCGATCCGAATCTAGTGATTTACAAAGGAGGCCACATATGGAGCAATTGTGAGATGGGATCACTGTTAGATTGACTGACCTTTTAGATCTTGCTCTCGTAGATCTCGCTTCTTGAAGAGGATTCAGACATGCAGATTGAAAACTGCTGAGTCCACTAAAACACGTTGATCTCAATTCTTCCCGCCCAAGGCTAAGCGTTCAAGCATAAAATGTGGTATATTGACAGCTGAAAAGTTGCTTTGCAACTTGTCGTTTTATCTTAGCCATGAGCGTCATACATTCATATAAGCCTGCTCTATCTATCTATCTATCTATCTATCTATCTAAATTTAAAAGTGAACATAGAAATCAACACTTAGAAGCGACAGTCTGTTTCATGCTAGATGTAATCGTCAGGCCACGAGTGCTGTTATTTTTCTCGGCTATTTATATATACGGGACAATGGTGCATTGTGGCTAGTCTATTTTACTGGAAGTCGTTTATTTGTTTATTTATTTATTTGGGTTAAATTATTTTGCTTGTTTTTATTTATTTTTTTCTTTTTATTTCTTATCTTATATATTTATTTATTTTTTAATTATTATTTTATTTTTATTTTGATCGGTGTTTTTACAAACGTAGTAAAAATTTGTTTATATAGCTTATTTAATAGTTTTGTTTTTGTTTGGAAAGATAATTAATGCTATTTGTTCAATTTTGGGGTTGATTGTTGTAGTTTGTTTTAACTATTATTTTTGTGGTGCCAGTTTTTAATTTGTTTATTACTTCATGTTTTTATTTGGATTGATTATCTTTATTTGTTTTTTCTAACGGCTAGTTTATCGGTTGTTAGTTTATTTATGTATTTGGATGTATTTAGGTCAATTTATTTTACTTGTTGTTATTTATTTGTTACACGGTATATGTTCTCTTTATGGTTTTCGAATTTTAAGTAACGTAGTATTTTTTTATTCATTTTTTTATCGTTATATAATAGTTATAGCTATATATTTTCGTCCGATCTTTTTTTTTTTATAGTTTTTTTCACTGATAAAACTGTTAAATGTTACCGTCACTTCTACTCCAATAGCTTCATATCTCGCACCTCTCGTCTGTGGAACTCCCTTCCCTATTCCAGTTTCTCAGATAGCTATAATCTCCAAATATTCAAATGTGAATTAACATCTCCAGTTGCCTTGATCTATCCACTATCCTTCTCTTCATCCTTTCCTCTATCACTCCTATCTGCTCTCGCTCCAAATCTTCTGTAACCCCCTGCGTACAAGTGGCTTCCCGCCTTGCTTGGGGTGAAATGCTTTAAAAGAAACATATATATCTTGATTTGCGCCTTCATCAATAAAGGTAGGTAGAAGTAGATGCAATAAGCAACAATAAACTGCAGAAGAACTCAAAATTGATCGTTGCATTTAAGTATTACATTAATATTTATGATTATTTTTTCAAAGTCCCGCGATAAGTCTTCTTCCGTTATTCAGTTTGAAGGCAATTTGATGTACGTAGGTCCTTACTTCCCGTGTAAACAATTATTTTTATTTCATGTGTAACTTTCGTTCGATTTTTCCAATTAGATTAGATTATTCCCAAATTATAAAAATTGTTATCAAACGAAAAAAATAATCGCAAAAAATCATGTGAAAAAATTGCCGAAAGCAATTGCAGTAATGAAAACTTGGAAATAAAATTAAATGCTGACATATCGGGGGGCATTTAAGCTAGTTTCTGCGGAGGGCTAATCACTGGGCCTTTATCACAATAGGTAGGTAGTAGTAGATGCAATAGGCAACAATAAACTACAGAAGAACTCAAAATTGATCGCTGCATTTAAGTATTGCATTAATATTTATGCTTACCTTTTTAAAGTTTAACGATTATTAATGTATGTAGGTTCTTACTTTCCGTACAAACAATTGTTTTTATTTCATGGGTGACTTTCATTGGATTTCGCAATTAATTTCGATTATTAGTAATTTTATTTCCAAGTGGTAAAAAATTGATATCATACAAAAAATTTGTTGCAAAAATCACGTAAAAAAATCGTACATAACAATCTCAGTAATGAAAATTTGGGAATCCAAAATATCAGGATTGTGGGTCCGGACTCGGGCTGGAATGTTTTTAATTTGCTCACGTAGTCGACCTGATTCCAAAAATGGTATGATATGTTGGGCTACGGCCTATAGAAGTAAAATGGATAACACGGACAATTTTATACTGAACACCGTGAATGGAATTACGAACCGAACCCTTTATTTCCTCCAGCGGAGTAGGTTGTTCTAGTTCCACGTGCCATGCCTCTTCCGGATGTCTCGGTTATTTCCCTTTAACTCAACTCTCCAAATTTTGGTTCGCCACTGTTGTGGCCTGCAATTGAACTCACACCTCTTTGGGTCTAGACACTGGATTTAACCAACGTCCTTTTCCACTGGGGCATTTGAGCTCAACGAGGCATGGCCCAGTGTGATATTTTTTCATTTGAAATGTGCTGTTGAAAGTTAGATAATTGTGTCCCTTAAAGTTGAAAAAGTTGAAACAATGACACACTGACATTCACATTTATTATATAGACGATCTAAAAATGATCTTACAAATGTCATTCATTGAGTAACTGTTTTTGAAAACTTTTACAAATTTTATTTCAGTCTTTTCTTATACAGAAAAATATTTTGTGAAGATTCATAATTAGAATTTTGGTGAGAATATATGTTCCATTCAAAGTATCTGATACAAAATATATACAATTTATTTGGATTTATTCTTGAAATAGTAAAATAATAAAATTTTGATCAATTCAAACAAAAAAACGCAGAAATGTGGAATGGCTACATTTTTTTCAGACGATGAAATTTAAATTTTCTTCTCCAACAGTTTCTTTTTTTCACATTTCCCAGCAGTTGAAGTCACTTCCGTTTAAATCCTTCCTTGGAAACTGAAATCTTCAAAACATTAAACCTAATGTCATTCGCCATATATCAACTGATCATATTTGATTGTAGTGGTGAAGGTTTGTGCAGAAGCAGCAACATATATATATATATATATATATATATATATATATATATATATATATATATATATATATAGAGAGAGAGAGAGAGAGAGAGAGAGAGAGAGAGAGAAGGCCATGAATTACATTTCAAAGACAGATCAATTTTCAAATTTTAAAAAAGTTATCTCGTGCGGCTCAGAGAATTTAATATATATATATATATATATAATTACGTGCAATGGTTGCCACGATCATTACATTGGCCAAACCGGCCTGTCACACCGACAAAGAATGACAATTCATCAACAACAAATTAGGGACCCCACACCAGAAAAATACCCCTTAGCCAAAATATAAAGGAAACGGAGGACAAAATCTGACAAATTTTAGTGTCTTGCCATTCTACCAGTGCGACTACGAGCCATTGAATAAAGGCGGATTAATAAGGAAACATTTTAACATTAAGGAAACTATATATATATATATATATATATATATATATATATATATATATATATATATATATATATACATATATATATATATATATATACATATACATATACATATATATATATATATATACATATATATATATATATATACATATATATATATATATATATATATACATATACATATATATATATATATATATATATATATATATATATATATATATATATATATATATATATATAAATATATATGTATATATATATATATGGTTAAACGATATATGGTTTTGTATACTTTTATAGATAGACAATCATTATTTATAAAAATAGTATGATAAATTTGAAAAAAGTTTTTGTGACATGCTACATCCGATGAAATCCTAATGGGTGAAACGTGTTACAAAAACCTTTTTTTAATTTGTCATACTATTTTTCTAATCACACACACGCACAAACACACACGCACGCACACACACACACACACACACACACACACACACACACACACATATATATATATATATATATATATATATATATATATATATATATACAAAAACACAACAAAACTATGTGTCACTTAGCTGATTGATGTTAACTTCAGCATCCCGACTCCAGAGTTTCATAGACAGACCATTGAAGAATCACTCCGTCCAATCGTCAAAGGCTGTCAGGAATTGATTGTTTATACTTGTCAAATTTTTTTCGTTATATGCACTTTTCATTGGTGCATTTTTTTCACAATTATGCATGCGTGCATTTGTGCGTGTGGGCGCATCTAAACGACTGCGCTCAAATATATATATATATATATATATATATATATATATATATATATATATATATATATATCTATATATATATATATATATATATATATATATATATATATGAGCTAGATCGGGCAAAAAATGGAGTACTGTTGTCATATTTGTGCAGGTGCTTCTCCAGCCTTGATACTGACCAAAATCTTCCGCGAGCCCTTTCAACCTCTTACCCACATGCGGGAAGTGGTAAGCCTCTCACTGCTGTACCGCTGCGAACACGAGAGGTGCTCGGACGAACTATATTCTCTGGTTGCGCCGACGCAATCGTTCACACTAAGAATCCGCCATGCCACTGACATATTAGCAAACAAACCTATAAATTTGTAGGTCTGATGAATCGGATCGTGATTACGATTCCAATGTAATAAATTATAATCATGGAATATTAGTGTTTGAGCCTTTTTTATTATATATATATATATATATATATATATATATATATATATATACTGACATGAATGGCTTTTTTATTACTTAAACGTTATTTTTATGTGGAGATTAGTGTTTGAGTAGACACTGTGTTTTTTTTTTGTTTTGTTTTTTTTATTAAACAGTATTCATTTTCGTTTGCTTACCTCAATATTCGAGAAATATTTGTACAAAAATTTGTGCACTCTGGAGATATTTCTACTTAGTTCATTTTCTTCGCGGATTCCACCAATATATAACAAAGAAACTTCACGTAACACACAAGAAAATACCAAACACAAAGTAAGTCAAATCCTCATTCTCATAGTACACAACAAAACTGAAAACTGACGTCTTTCTCATAGTTGACAGAACAAAGATGCGATATTACGTATAGATCGTCCCACTGGCGCTTCAGAGATTAGCAAGAACGGTAAAGGCATATGCTAGTACGATTTAATAATACCGGAGATAGCAGAAACTCTGAGAAAAATCGACAATACAGAACATACATCAATACTATCAGTTTCGCCAGTAACATCTTTACATATCAAAACATTTTCTTGTTAATTTGTTTGTGTTGCCAAGACAATTCCTCATAGCACAGATAAACGGACTCGTCAAAACAAAAAATCAACTTAACAGGCAGCATTGGAAAGCAACCACAACATTTTAACGGCCATATCAACCGCTTGTATCTCTCTTTCTATTTTGTTTCTCAACGTGAAAAACATACTACCGATATATAACTTCCAGAACGACTTACATTCTGACTCGGTAGAAAATCTCCAGCATTCTAATGACACACTACTTCAGACATGTACATTTTTTACTCGGCATGATTAATCACTGACATCTCAATTAAACCATTCGACTGGTTTTCTTTTTCACCCTGCCAACGACAGAAGAGTACATACTCGAATTTTATAAACATATTGTCAAATTAAAATTGTCCCAATCTGGAGGAGGTCTTGTAGGTTACTTGGCTTACCAAAAACGCTCATTAGGGTGCGCTAAAATTTTCTTCATCTCTCTTTTAGTCTTGCTGTAGTCGAATGTAGATAAAGAACGCTGCCGCTGGGGTGCATTCGCTTCCTTGGTCCTCTGTTGAGTTTTGAACCCTCGCACGCACTTAAATCCATATACGTGTATCACAAACGTTTATTTCACACACAAACAAGCACACTCTTACAGAGAGTTCCAATGCATTTTCCTAATATCCCTATTGCATATAGTATCAATTACTTTTGTTAATAGATGCAGGTAAATGCCGTTTAAATTCCTTGTTTTGCTTTTATTTTTACCCAGACTCACATGAGTCTTTCAATTTTGTTTTCGGAACCAACTTTCTTGGAGCCCTTAAATATATATAAAATTATATAAAATGCCTAAACACATCACAACCAAAGAACTCTCTCACTTTTCCGGACGAGGCTTTTCCGAAGGGCAAAGTACGGGGAGTTAGACAGTCCCTGAACCCGTTTATGCATGTACTAAGGTAATATTTCTGACCGCGCCGACGGGCTCGGAGAACCCACAGTAAACTCTGCCTTGTGCCACATACATCCCTCGGGGGCGGGGGGATGTTATATATAAAGTAGTACAGATTGTTCTACCGAGGCTGTGACTTTACGCAGCTGCTGTTAAACTCTCCGCCTTTGGGTAGAGAGGAACCCGGACGAGCCTGTGCCGAAGGGCAGTCTCGTCTGGGGAGATAGACAGACCCGAAACCATTTATGCGGGTTCTACGGGGATATTTTGGCCGAGCCTACGGTTTCGCATGACCCACGTTAAAATCGGCATTGTGCCACATTTACCCTCGTAGGGGTACTAAATATTAACAGTAGTATAGATTGAACGCTGGTCAACCGACATCCATACTCAAGTCGTGTAATACTCTTCTGTTGTATTTACTGTTCAATGCACGATTTAACTGCAACCTCTTGTTTTGTTATTTCTTAGCCATTTGCTTGTTTACAGCAATTATATCATTTTGCCCTTCTAGTTGCATGAGTTATTTATTTTATGTGTTGCTGTTTTTGGAAGTCATCAAAGGATGTGTTTTATCTTGTTGGATCAAATTCTTTTTAAAGATTCTGTGACACCAATCTTTAAGATCTAATCCAATATTGTCTTCTTTAAAATCTGTATGAGTCATTCTTTTGGAGACATATTAAATCATTAATATGAGTACATGTTTGTATATATTTGATAGTTTAAACATTGCTGAACGCGTCGGATGCCATACATGTCACTTATAAGAGAGTCTATGTCTCAGCTGAAATCCAACCTATTGCATATCTTATAATAAAACTATAAGAAAGCAATAACTAATGAAAAATATTTACATTATTCGGACTGTTGTCCTCATTTTGTTGCCATATTTATTACAACGTTTCGGCCGTCGTATGCTCCGGCTTTCTTCAGGTGGTTGGAATGTCAAACTGAACCCTTTATTTCGCTCGCTGGGTTAGATTGTTCTAGTTCCACGTGCCATGCTTAATAACTGCCAATGATCAGTTATCTCCTGTTAATTCCCCTCTCCAAGTTCGTACTGACTTAACCAGGAATTGAACTCACAACTCTTTGGGTCCAGTCACTGGATCTAACCAATGCCTTTACCCACGTGCCAAGTGTCCTTAAGCGTTGGTTAGATCCAATGACAGGACCAAAACAGTCGTGAGTTCAATACTTGGTTAAGGCAGTGGAGAACTTTCAGAGGGGTATTAACAGGAGATAACTGACATCCATTAAACATGGCACGTGGAACTAGAACTGTCTACCCCAGTGAGCGAAATAAAGAGTTCAGTTCGACATTCCAACCACCTGAAGAAGTTCGTAGTGTACAACGGCCGGAATTTTGTGATAAATATGACAACAAAGATGAGGGCAATAGTCCGAATAATGTGAATAGTGTACATATTACCTCATCTCAGTAATATATCAGATACTGAAAGGCCGAAACGTTGTTATAAATATAGCGACAAAGATGAGGACAATAGTCCGAATAATGCAAATAGTGTACATAATACCTCATCAAAGAAATATAGACAGAAACAACGAATGAATATTTTTGATAGCACATTCGTGAGCCGATTTAGATAATAGCACTATATAGATTTGTATATCAAAGATTACTATTTCATTCAATCCGGTTTTCGTTGGTAACTTTTGGCTTGTCTGTAGAATGCAATCCCCGAAAAGCCCTAGTCTCATGCATGGATCTTACATATTGTCTGCAATGCGTCAAAGACTGTCCGCTTCTAATCGATCGATTCTCCCATACATCAGGTCAGTTGGAAACAGCCAGGAACGTGAATATAGAGCTTTTGTGAGACGTATAGGATTGCTAAAGATGCATTCCAAAAGCTAAGTAAAGTATGAAGAGACAGAAAACAAACGAACAAAAGTGAAGTGTATTGAACTGTTACATGATATCTGTCCACCTGTAAGCTGAAGAGGCTTTTGGGGCAACAAAAATGTGTTTCTACAGAAGGATGCTGAGGATGCCATAAACCGAACATATGAGCAACGAGAAGGTTTTGGAGAGAATGGAAACAAAAAAGAAACATTCTTAACATTAGGAAGAAGCAGCTGAAATTTCTCGGTCAAGTATTGAGAAAAGAGGGCTTGGAAAAACTACTCCTCACAGGAGAGATTGAAGAAAAGCGGGACAGAAAATAGCACGTAACATATTTGATAAGCTTCAGTAATTGGATTTTAGTTTGTGAGAAATAACAAAATAAAAAAAATATTATGTCAAGGGACAGGAAGATATGGAGGGCAATGATCGCCTATGCCATGAAGAGACACGGCACATAAAAAAATTAATTTTGGGGATTGCAATAAATTTACTGGCAGGGATAGTAAGTATTGCTTTGAGCTGAACATGACATAAACGAACGTAGACTATATTTTTAGCAGGACTGCAGGAAAATTTCAATGGGAATTGTGAGAAGATATCTGCTAATGTTTATTGGAAATGGTGAAGAAAGCTCGAAGAGTATCGCAATGATAATTTTCTTTCTTTTCGCCTTTGATTTTCGATCACATTCTCGTACGAGGGTGGACTGAAAAAACTTCATCGCTAAGCTAAGGAAGGGGTACTGCTAGAGCTGTGAAAAATAACAAGCATTGATTTCCACTATTCACTGAATTGCATTCTTTCTTTCCAGGTAAACTGACATCTGATAAAAGAATACTTTTTATCATAAGTCGCCGTAATTTCTCATCGACATCATCATCACTGCAAGACAAGCATTTTTGCCGATGATGGTCGAATCAGGAGAATTTGTGAGGGTGATCAAACAGTTCAAAGCAACAGTCATGCAGAAGAGATATTGAAACCAAGGGTCTTTGTTCTGAATCATTGTCCTGATGAAAATAATAACCAATCGTCAGTTTTCCAAGGAGTTTGCTTTTGATAGCCTTTCGTAATTGTCCCAGAAAGCTGATTTAATACTTTTCATTGTTGGTTTAGCTCATTTGATTATGGTTAATAAACCTAGTGCCTCTTGCATACAGTATAAACTAAGCCAATCAATTTTCGGATGAAAAGAACTTGTATCCAACTTACGGTTATATATACCTACCTACAAGCACACACACATACACACATCATATATATATATATATATATATATATATATATATATATATATATATATATATATATATATATATATATATATATATCGGGTATAACAGCAAAATTGTACATTTGAACCGTTGTATCTTACAAATGATTAAATATATTTTACTGGAATTTTCCGCGGATTTTATAACATTATTGGACTCTACTCAGAACAATAAGAATGTAATTAGCTCTAAGTTGAAATGATGATCCCTCTTGTTTTTGTGACCTCCTAATCCAGACTTCCTCTCTACTGCCTCCGCTGCTTTAAACGTATTAACCGTTCTCTTGTTGGTTCTTGAAAGGAACTTTGAAGACGGAAATCAGAGTATGAATGTTTTTAGCATCACTGAATGCCTGAATGATCTTTTTCCTACCACCATTGTTCAGTTGCGAAGGTATAGTGGGGTACGCACAAAACGATTTTAACCTGTTCTTTGTCTAGTTAAATAACTCAAAGGAGTTTTCATTGATTTTTACGACAAATGGTTTCAAGATGGCTAAACGTCTTATCTGAAAACCTGGGAAAAAGCAACTCAATTTGTTTATTCTTTTTTTTTTATATTAAACATTTTCTGGAATGAACAATTATCCCCTGCCGTTACACAATTTAGACAATTTTTCTGTTATACACAGTAGATGTGTGTATATATATATATATATATATATATATATATAGATATATATATATATATATATATATATATATATTCATTCTCTTATACATATATATATTTATATATATATATATATGTGTGTGTATGCATGTATGTATGTATATATATACATATATATGTGTGTGTATGTATTCCACACTCCCGCCGTATGAGAGTTAGGTAGCTCAGATCCCAGTAACCGACAGCCCGACACCAGCACATGTGATTTAATTATAGTGGTAAAGGCTTTGTGCAGAACCATCCACACTACGTGCCACAAGGTCCGACCATACGCAGGTTTCAATTCAGAGGAGTCCTTCACCTATAGGACCCAGTCCCTCGTCCTATTTACCAATAGCTGGAGGGAGAAGAAGATATATATATATATATATATATATATATATATATATATATATATATATATATATATATATATATATATATATATATATAGGTGACTATACTCGTGTCGAAAAACCTTCGAATTCTGGATTTAACAATAGCCAAATCAATCTCGAAGGTAAAAAATGGTTTTAAAAAAGAAAGAGCCAGGAACATGAAAGTCTGTCGAAAATAAACGCACAGATACAGGTTCAAGGCCCAAAGAAAAAACCGCGATACGAGTAAACAACTAACTAAACAGCTCAATACAAGCGTAGAGCAAACTTAGTCAAACCTAATGAGCCAGGCAAACCTACCAAGGTTTCACTTAGGCAGATCGTCATGGTCAGCTGACCCTGACGATCTGCCTAAGTGCCATTAGGTTTGACTATATATATATATATATATATATATATATATATATATATATATATATATATATATATATATATAAAGTGAACATAGAATTCAACGAATTGCCTGACGATTGCATCTAGCATGAAACTGATTGTCGCCTCTAAGTGTTGACTTCTATGTTCACTTTTATATTTACACATGCTCTATCTCTGATATTGAGCACATTATCCCATAAATATAGCACACTTTAAGACTATATTTCTTCATATATATATATATATATATATATATATATATATATATGATAACAGAATATTTTACAAAATGTTATATAGAATCTATTATGATACAAAAGAAACAACCAGCTTGAAAGAAAATTTCTTTCATTGTAGTGTTAAAGTGTTTAAATTATTAATAAAAAGAGCGCGTGTAAATCCATTTGACCGTTGCAGATGAAACCCCCTGTATATGATTCAAATTCTTATTCCACTGATTTAAAACGCTGGACTTTCTGTAACCCTTTTTGGCTAAACTTATTGATTACTCGCATTTTTTTCTTGATAACAACTGTGGTAACAGTCGTAAGTACACGAATGTTTAAAAATTGACTTCGGGCAGATTATGATTTTAAGTCTAATGTTAAACATCTGAGTCAATAATTCTAAAAACGTTTAAAAAAAAACTTTAACGTCGATTTTACCATTAGCAAAAAGAAAATTGGAAGTGATAAAACAACTTATGGAGATATGTGTTGGTTGATATACGTGAAATGTTTTTATTTGATTCCAATGATATACAACGATGGATCGCTTGCTCGTTCTGAGATATCGTATCTGAGTTATGTCAGAATGAACTTACGTTAAGTGTATAACACAAGATGGTACGTGGGGAAAATAAGCATGCATATGCAATTTAGTGAAGGCATCGCTGTTGATGGAAGCACCTTGGTCACACTGCTGATACCCGGCGTAGGTTTAAAGATTTACCTACCATGGGATCCATTCTGATTAGATCTGCCTTCGTGGATAAAATAAGCGTTGGCTTATATCAGTTGCTCAGGAATAGACGCGGAGAAAAAAAAAACGCTAGTCTATTGTTTTAATTGCTCAGAAAGTGTTTTATTACACTTATTTTTGCATGGTATTATACAAGTGTACACGTCGATCTGGACAAAATTAAGGTCAGATTTTTTCATATGAGATGGAGATGTCGAAGAAATAAAGATTCGGTTTTCTGATAGAATTCACAAGGATATGGAGGTGCAAAATCAACATTCAACCAAAGTACAGACTACAAATCGCTGGTAGTCTCCATTCTCCTATATGGATGTGAAAGGTGGACGCTGTTGGCAGACGCAGAGAGAAGGGTCCAATCGTTTCAGGAAAGATGCATGAAAAAACTCCTTGAGATTTTCTACTACCAACGAAAAACCAATGAGCTTGTGCGGAAAAGGGATTAAATTTTTGTGGAATACCAGGAACCTCTTCTCGTCGTCACTGTCAAACGGAGAAAAATGGCGTGGTTTACAAGAAACGACAGCCTGCGCAAGTCCAGCATGCAAGCCCCCATTGAAGGTGGACATAGTAGAGGACGTCAACGCAAAACTGGTTGGACAATGTCAAACAATGGACGGGTATGACTTTACGAGAATTGCTGATGACTGTCGTTAATAGACCGTTAGTGTGGCTTCTGCATTCGGATCCACCCTACGATTACAAAAGTCAAGGGGATGATGAGGAGGAGGAGGATGTTGATGATGGGTCATTTAATGCCGAAATTTTCTTTTCTTTTGGCTTGGTTTGATCTGTTTGTTTAGCGGCATATCAACACCTGATGGTTCATTTTTCGGTACCGGAGTTGCTGATGGCTGTCTCTAACAGACCGTTGTGGAAAAGAGTTTGGTTTTTGCCTTCGGATCCGCCCTACGATTACAAATGTCAAGATGATGATGATGGTGATGATGATGATGTTCTGACAAAATAAGGTAAGTTAAATAAATAAACATAGTATTATTTAGTAAAATTTTTTGCCTACCATCAGCTTTATCTCAAATCCGAGAAATGAATTCCTTTACTGATGCATTGCTTAATGATGATGGCATTAAATAACTAAATTTCCCGCTAACATACAGGTTCTGGACTAAAGGCTTCCAGTTTCACGAAAACCGATCACGTCATCTTTTTTCTGTCGCTGTTTCGCTTACCAAGAGGTGGTTGGAGGTGAAATAGCATCAACGTAGAAGAATGTACCGATGTCGTGAATTACTTGAAGGTAGACCTCAACCTTCCATGAAGTGACATACACACTTCATTTCATCACCTTCTTCTGAGGCACATAGAGGATTAATCCAGTTATGAAACTGCAACGGACTGCCAGTCACATTGTAATTTTTCATGGCTTCTTCTGCAACATGTTCGTCATGTGTAGCCCTTCTCATCCTTTGATGCAACAGTTGAGATCTGCTGTAATAGCCATACACTTATTCGACTGTTGGGGTCTTTATAATTGATGATGCTTTTTTCCGTGTTCTCGTCTTCCTGCCATGGATGGCCCTAGCAGGAATCTAGAACTCCCGATGGCATCACCGGCAGAATAATTCGAGCACGCAAGCTCATCCAATACGACAAAGAGCAACTATATATATATATATATATATATATATATATATATATATATATATATATATATATATATATATATATAAAGAAAAAACAGTGATCAATGTTAAGTAACAGTGCTATTTAATATATATATTCACAAATATACGTAATATCTTACATTAATTGCATAACTCCGAGTTTCATGCCGATGCAATTTCCAAGTTCTGGAAATAATATTTATTTTTATTTATATAAATATAAAATAAATATAAAAATTACAGCACTTGAAAATTACTTCGGCATGAAACTCGGAGTTGTGCAAATAATGTAAGAAATTATGTATAATTCTTAATATCATGCTCCTGAAAAAAATATTTCGGTTGAGCTCTTCGGGTAGAAAAGAGAATTTGTAAACAGTGACTCCTACTGCTGCTGATGCAAGACTTTTCGTTAAGTCTGTTCGAGTTGTCCGGTAACAAGCGTGTTTGTCTAAAAATAAATACGTCTAAATTCACCTTCATCTCTTCTGGATAAAATCTCCGTGTGTTGCCAAATCAGTGGGGTTTTGATCTCGTTTTTAGGCAATCGGATGTCTAACCGCACTGATAAGTTGTGGAACAGCTAAACAGTCTGTCTGTGGAAGACAACATATATATATATATATATATATATCGATTCAACTCTCTTTCTACTTTACGTATATAATGTCGAAGAGTACACTAATCTTTTGTGAATATCTATGCTGGTGCTAGAACAGTATATGGGTGAACCTAAAAAATTCTTGAGGCCCAGAGACTGTAAATAAATTGTCGAACCATCACTCATGGCACTCGACCATGAAACAGAATGTGTGTCTGTTTTACTTTTTGGGCGGTATCATATAAAATATTGTTCTCTCGCCAAAATCTCGTCAGGACAATTATTCCTTCTGGTCAGTGAGTGTTTTATAACTTGCTTCTCGTGTTGCCTTTCAACTTAGCCATCTCCCTCACAATCTTTTATTCCTATCTTTCTACCTTTTTCCACTTAAATTCCGGGGCTATTTTACATTTTTTCTATGAAAATGTTCGGTGAAAATTCACCATTTATTTATTCTGTTTCAAATGTCCGCTCCCAATCGGTAAATTCTTTTTTAGAAATTTTTCTATAACAATTTATTTGCTTCCTTGTTTTCGTTCTTTTTCTTTTTCTCTTTCTTTCTATTTTCTTTTCTATTTTCCCTTTCGTTTTCCTTTTCTTTCTTTCGTTTTCGCTCTCTCTTTTTTATTTCTTTCATTCCTTTCTCTTTCGTGTATCTACTTTTTATCGTATTTCCTATTCTCTCTCTTCCATTCCTCCCTTCTTTCTTTTCGTTTCTAGCTGTTTTTTTCCTTATTTATTTCCTTCTCTTTTCTCTCTTCCTTTCTTATTTTCTATTTCCTTCTTTGTATTTGTATTTCTTTCACTTGTTCTCTCTCTCTCTCTCTTTATTACGTTTCTGTCCCTATTTACCTCCCTCCCTTACTTAGTTAGTTTCTTTCTTTCTTTCTAAACTAATTTTATTGCCTCAATCATTTACTTTTGCTCTTGGTTTTCTTTACTTTTTCCGTGTCATTTGCTTTTCATTCTCATTTTCCCAAATACGTTTTCCTTCTTTCCGTTGTGTTTCCATTTTCTTCGAACAATTTCCTTTCTTTTCCGTTTCTTTCTCTTTTCCTCATGTTTTAATCTCGTCTTTCTGCTTTCGTCTTTCCTTTTTTTCTTCGTTCAGTTTTAATTATATTCTAGCTTTTTCGTTGACTTTTTCTTCTTACTTTTTTCCTCTATATTCTTGTTTTTTTTTTATCATAGCTTTCTTCCGCTTTACTTTCCTATCATTTTTTTTCTTCATCTTTTCCTTTTGTCTTCACTTTTGTTACCCGACCCCAGAAATATATAATGTTTTTTTCTTCCTTTTGAACAGCGCCATTTTCTTTTCTCTGTCATTTTTTCTTCATCTTTTCCTTTTGTCTTCACTTTTGTTACCCGACCCCAGAGATTTATTATGTTCTTTCTTTCTTTTGAACAGCGCCATTTTCTTTTCTCTGTCATTTTTTCTTCATCTTTTCCTTTTGTCTTCACTTTTGTTACCCGACCCCAGAGATATATAATGTTTTTTTCTTCCTTTTGAACAGCGCCATTTTCTTTTCTCCGTCATTTTTTCTTCATCTTTTCCTTTTGTCTTCACTTTTGTTACCCGACCCCAGAGATATATTATGTTTTTTTCTTCCTTTTGAACAGCGCCATTTTCTTTTCTCCGTCATTTTTTCTTCATCTTTTCCTTTTGTCTTCACTTTTGTTACCCGACCCCAGAGATTTATTATGTTCTTTCTTTCTTTTGAACAGCGCCATTTTCTTTTCTCCATCATTTTTTCTTCGTCTTTTCCTTTTCTCTTAACTTTTGTTACCCGACCCCAGAGATTTATTATGTTCTTTCTTTCTTTTGAACAGCGCCATTTTCTTTTTTCCATCATATTTTCTTTATGCTTACCTGTTTCCTTACGCGCTTTCTTTTAATTTTTCTTTCTCCTTTTCTTTTCTTTCTTCATTCATTTTCTTACACATTTTTCCTTTTGCTTTTTATTTTCTTTTACTTTTGGTTTAATTGTTTTTCTCTTTTCGTTTTATTTTCCTTATCCTTTTCTTCTTTTTTTACTTCTCTTTTTTTTACAGTTTCGTTTTCATCTCACTGGCCGTTTATTCTTCTGCTTCCTATTTCTTTCCCATAACTTGAAACTTTCTTGTGGTTCCAAATTGGTCTTCGAAAACTATTATGTCCTTTCTTTGTTAATAAAGATGTCTTAAAACCCTTCTGCACTACAAAATTCGTCTTTTCAGGATTTGAATCCTTGTCCTTTCTGTACCACACACTTTCATTCTTCGTAAATGATGTATTACTCAGAACTCTTATTTGTCAATGGGGATGGACTTTGTATACTGCCTGCATGCGGAATAGCTCTATAAATTAGTAGTAGTCTGGGTAAAGAACTCTCTATTTCGCAATCTCTCTCCTGTGGAACTACCTCCCCTCTTCCTGTTTCCCTGATACCTGTAATCTCCAACTATTCAAATGTAATGTCAATCGACATCTCCAGTTGCTTTGATCTATCCACTATCCTTCTCCTCATCCTTTCCGCTATCACTCCTATTTGCTCTCGCTCCAACTCTCTGTAACCCCTTGCGTGCTAGTGGCTTCCCGCCTTGTTTGGGGTGAAACGCTTAAAAAAATCCACTGCAGAGAATGCTTTTAATCCCATTTTTACTGTTCGAACCAGTCTCTGCAATTCTATTTGACTGTGGTTGATGGGGTGGTGTTTTGGATGGGATGCAGCCGATACGTTTTAACCATACACCTAAAATTTATTCACAAAACTTAGGTGCATTGTCGGAGAGCAAGGTTTTTTGAAACACCATTTCTGTAAAACATTATCTTCAACATCCGTTTCACAGTAGCGGCTTTTCTATCCGCAACTATAATAACTTTAGGCCAATCTGAAGACGAGTTGATTAATATCAGAAATAATCCTATACTTTTAATGTGCGTGACTTGACGTTTTTACATCAAACGGCAGTTGAGTCCATCTTTTTAATCCAAAAGTGATGACTTCTTGAAACTTGATATCAATTTTTATATGATTAACGTAACATTATTTCCAGTATCCCCTGGCACGAGTAAAATTATTCCGTTCAACTTCATCATTTCCCTACTTTCATCCTATGCTTTTATTTCAAATACTTCCATACTTTCAATCGGAGGATCTATATTTTCCACTTTTTTCACTCGCTTTTCATATGTCCATATTGTCTGGAAATGATTTCTCTTTTTACACTTTAACTACCATTTCCCAAAGGTCGGAAACTTATTTTTGCTCTTTACATGTTCCTTATTGCAATATCTACATATAAGTAAGCTTTTAGTAGCACTTTAATCTCCATGCTGTCATCGGAGGCATTCAATTTTTGAAACAATATCAATTGTTGTAAGAACTCCATACACGCTTCCAGATTCATAGTATGAGCCTAGAATTTTACGCTTGTATGAGAAGTCAGACATTTCTTCAATCAGTCATCGATAGACCTTCGTTCTGAATCCATCCTTTCAAATTCACAATATCTCGACACTTCTTTCAATCGCTGTACATATTGCATAATATTTCCTTTTTGTCTCTGTCTGCTTTCGGAAAATTTAGTTCTTGCCGTTATGAAAAATCTTTTTTTTTTCTTCAGTCGTATATTTGCTTTTAAGATGACATCATTTTCTTCATACGCTAAATATTCCAACACTTTGGGGTAGACCGTAACGGAGTTTTTTTTTATGGCTCCACACCTCGATGAGGCCAAAAACAAACTCGTAATTTCATTTCCTCCTCCACTAGCATTGATACCTTTTTAATTCTTGCTGACGCTACGAAACACCTTAGCCAGGTTTCAATATATTCAGGATCCTCTATCGTGGTTAAGTAACCGTTTGGCGACGCCATGTTTTTATGACAGGTATTCACTCTGCCAGATGTAGTCTCGTCAAGAGAAGATAACTCATTATTCATTTTAAAAATACAAGGCTAAAATGGGGAAATGGAATAAGACTGATAAACATTATTCACAAGCCATCCATTCATTGAAATTTACTCATTCATCGCAAGAAGTCATCCCTCACCATTCACTCCTATATATACCACAATACCCCATATTTCCAGGGAACATACAAAAACGTCCCATGGCATGAACAATTCTTATATACAAATGTCCATATAGAAATATATATAAAACATATAGTGATGTATGAAATTAGGTGAGGGGCTGAATGAACACTAAAACAGAATAAATTTAACAAAACACACAAACTAAAAATAACAGTTGTTTAATAGGCCACGTCCACCCCTCAAAAATAAAATTGCCCACTGTATTCAAGTCTTCAGATAAAATCATGGAGCTTACTCAGTAACGGCGAGGGAAGAATAGAATAAATACCGACATAGGAAAATTAAAGACTGTACCAGTTCAGATTGAAAAGTAGGTAAAAAACTGGGAAGGTATTAGATATAAAAGCGGAAGCCTGGAACAGGCCGAAAACGGCACTTACTCACATTAAATAGGTAGACCAAGCGTGTCTGTATTACACAGGAGAGGATTCCACAAGAAACCGCCCCGTTGTGACCAAGGGGACTTACAAAATAAATCGATTTCATCCCCGTTCATACGAATCAGGCTCGCTACTTTCACCCACCTTTCGCTGAAATCTATCGATAACAAACGCTCTCTATCAGTTCTGATCTTCATCCTGAAATAATCAAGACCAAAAAGAGCGTAACTTGGCTACTGATAAAACTGAGCCGCCCACAGAGTGGATCATCATTGATGTCCCTCCATTAAATCCCGATACATGTGCCTCTTAAGCCGTGAAATATCACTAGACCAAGGATTGGTCTTCAAGGCCGCTCGACTGATTACAGGGCTTAAGGATCGATATTAAGGCTAGGGAAGGCGTCCCTAACACTGCTCTCGGAAATCGAGTCCTCTATCAACACGCGGCGTTGGAAAACCAACATCGAGTCGTGTCGGTGACTCACCAAGCGTGGCATTCCCATCCCCTATGACATTGACGTTGGACACAGACATCTCTGTTAACATAATACATGCAACCACCCTACAAGAGGGGGGAGAGAAAACGCTCGATCGCCTTCTTCTGCTCCTTCCAGAGAGGAAGTACAGACAACCGGAAAATGATGTGAGGAAAGAATTGCACACGCTTCAGAACTACCCTTCAAGTACCACCGCCTTTGAAGACGCCAGTACGACGAAATGACGTCGGAAGAGCAACCTCTTTCCAGGCACCTAACCGCCAACGGGAAGACTCGTTACGGTTAATCTTAGACCCCGTGAGCTTTTCGTACCGTTCAAGCACCTTCTGTAACACCTCAATGTCGCCGCGGTACGACACAAAGATGGATGAAAACCAATACTCGAGCTCCACCAGGACAGCGATTCCACGTAAGGCCGGACTGCTCGCCCCGTCCCTCAGCGTGCGAAGAAGAGTCTCCAACGCCAAAATGTAAAGTAGGGAAGACAGTGGGAAACATTGATGAAGTGACTGAGAGAGCGCAAAAGCGTACGACCGCTTTTCGTTCACCTGTACCACAGAGCTAGGGTTGGATGGAGGCGATACAGGAGGCAAATTTACTTGCAGAAGTCCTTTTGAACATCAGTGAGGTACTGATGTTCGACCCTATCAAATGCGTTGGACTGATCCAAATTCAGAAACGCGGTTTGCTCGTCGCCTTTTATACTCGCTAGGATGATGCGGATCAGATGCAGAGTGCTCTTAATTACTCGGTCCTTTACAGTACGTCTGCTCAGGTGCCAACAGAATCGCAGCAACTGAATTCAAATATTCCGTCAAGATCTTTGCCAAAATGTTTAACTCTTTGTTTAGCAGAATTATGAGCCTGTAATACTCTATTTCCCCCCACCCAACGTCATTGCGCTTCGTCAACAGCTTGATCACACCTCTGGAGATTCGATTGGAGATTGACGCCTGCCGTAACCAGTTGTTGAACACGACAGTTAAATTCGACACAAAGATCTGTGATAGCCTTAAGTACAATTCATAGGGCAGTCAATGATGTCCCGGAGACTAGCCACTGTAGACCCTCTTCAATGCCCTCTGTAATATCACCCTCACAGTTAGTAGCTTCAGTCAGTAAAGACAAATAACTGCTAAACTCTTCGTTACAGAGACGAGGCTTCTTGAAAACCGGCTCTTGAAATGCGGCCGAAAACCTCGCACATATCATCGGTCGACCACTGAGTACGCCCCCCTCCGACGCATCGACCTCCCAAATGTAACTATCGGAACCTCGACAGATCTCTTACTTGCGCAATTCTGTGCCTATGTTCAGGTCTTCGTTAGATATCTTGTTTAACATATGCCTAACTACCTGACCCAAGTTGCGCTCAGTAATTGCGACGAATCCACCAAGAACGCCTGTAACTGGCGGAAAAAAGAGACACGTTCCGTCAGGTCGTTAGGCGCATAAACCGAAACGATCCGAAACGAAATACTGTTCACGGCAGTACTGGCCACGGTCAACCGATCCCTCGCAACCACGGTATGTTAAACCAGCAAATGAAACACCTCTAGTAAGCCGGTCCCTGTATGCTGAACAGACAATATAGTCGCTAGCATTGACGTCACAGCGACTTATATCCCGAAGTACAAGAAATAACGAAGCAAGGGAGCAGCATTACTTCCATCCTTTATGTCTTTCCCTTGCGTTCAAGCTGGCTATCTAGAGGAACATTTTTCAAGTTGGATCCCCTATTCACAGCTTGTGCATAAATCTGGAGAGCAATGACTCACCAAGCGTGGCATTCCTATCCCCTATGATATTGATGTTGGACACAGACATCTCTGATTATCACAGGCTTAATGTGCCCATCCCTGATTACAACCCTCCATCTAGGATAATAGTGCCGACGTCCGTAGCTTGAGAACCCTATACAAAGAGGTATAGAGTATTGCCGGGAACCTTCCTACACAGAATGTTTTTTAATTCTACGGTTCCTTGCTGGACAATTCGAATTTCGGGGATGGGGTCTTTTGGCTCGTAAAGATGATTCCATAGTTTTAAATCATTCCCCGTATCTCTTATCCATGTTATTACAGCTGGGTCCTTCGAGAAATTACGGGGGTCCTCCACCGACTTCCCGTCGACAGTGACTACTTTAAATAAAGAATTCAGGGGAGCTTATTTCTGAATGAAAAGGTTCCTTTCCAGTTCCAGCCTGTCTGGGAAATGTGTCTTTTGCTTTTTTTTCTTTGGATGGGTTGAGAGAAGTGGATATGGAGGGGGACGGAACCTAGATGGTGAAAGGGGAAGGATCATTGATTTTGGTGTGGTATCTTCAATTTTTGCTGGATTGGGACTTGATTTTGTCTATATCCGTCTCCGCCCTACATCTTCCGGTCAACCTACCCTTCTTAGTAGTTTTTACCTCCTCTTCCTTCTTCTCCCCCTTTTCAAAGAGGAGGACCGAGGTGGAAGTGTTTACTCCGCCTCCACATCAGTCCGCACAGTGCTGTTTTGCTGTTGTTGTTGTTGCTTTTGTTACAGTTGGTGCTTCTGTTGTTGCTGCTTCTCCTTTGGTTGCTTTTCTACATCATACTGTGGTTGATGCTGTTGATGCTGCTCTGGCCGCTCCTGGTGTTCTTGCGAGATATCCTTCTGGGGATAAGGGATTGCCGTCTTCTGTCCCTTCCTCATCACATCGTTCCAAACAAACAGGAACATTAATATTGTTGGGAGAGTTTGTAGTGCCAGGTTCCTACCGCGACACGCATTCGACATTTGACCCACCGGAGGAACCACATGACCAACAGTAGGGTCGATAGCTCCTGCGAAGCTCTTGTGGATCATTGTTACCTTGAGAACAATGTCCTTGGTAGCAATGTCGAATTTACTTATAATTGCCGAGGCATGCTCAACTTGTCCATATCGGTAAAAGGTGCCCATTATGACCTCGATAATATCCCCGGGCACGCATGTGTGGTTATTTTTGTCTGTTTCATGCCTTTGTATTCAGTCTGTAAACGATCTGATTTAGCAATTAAAATGCCCCCGCCCAACTGCTTGGCGTCCTGTTCACTATCTTTGTCCCAATCTCCAGGAAATTTAGCGCCTCCTCCTTTGTCTCACTGCTGACACCAATCATTTCCCGAGTGTTCACAGTCTCTAGGGCTTCTGAAATAGTAAGATATTTGTAATGGGTCAGTGGGTAGATGAACCAATACTATTTATATTATTATACTTTCAACATACAGGTTTCAAGTAAACAACAAAACTTCAAACGTGAATCAACAAGTATATATATATTGAAATATCATACAAGGACAAACATGCAATAAAATTGTATTCAATGTATAGTTTAAGGGAGAGAAGTTGCTCCCCTTTAACTGTATTTTGATTTGTAATTGATTGTTCGAAGAAAGTTCTCTTGAGAGAAAAATGTTCGGGAATCAATATTAGAACAAGGTGTGTTTGTTAGAATAGATAACACAAGAATACAATTGATCAAAAATGTGTTGTGTTATAGAATGGTTCGAAATCAACAGAGTCCTGGTTGATTGAGCTTGGCTAAGTCACAGGGAGAAATATAAGTTTATGTTACGAAATTATGTGTCTGTATGTGCGTTTGAAATGTTATGAGCAAGATCGTGGACTTGTGTTGACAGGCGGTTGACTGAATATTACTGACAACTTGTGAAAAAGACCGCTTCTTATAAAGGAAAAAGGCTAGGCTCCCACGGAAGCGCTGGAAAAGTTAATCTTGCATTAACAATATGTGATTGGTAAAAAATTAACCAATCACTACATTCGTACTAACGAAAACAGAAAAGCAAACTCAAAACTGAAGGATTCAAAGAAACGACTGCGATGGCTAAATTGTCCTATAGAAAGGTAGTAGTGATTTATTAGCCAATCGCAGATGAATAAAATGTGGGCGTGGAAAAACAGTAATCGCTACAAACTCATTCCCTTTTACGTATTCCTCATACTTATCTTGAAGTTGTGCATAATAATTGGTGGCTTTTTTACGCCCATCTTCAGTCAACGCCGATTTTAGGAGGTGTACTTTGTTCCACCTGCACCGGCGGTGTTTCAGGAAACTCTCCATGGCGGTCGGAGCACCACAAAAACATCTAAATATTTCATCAGAAAATCACAAGAATTTGTTAAACGAGCAAACCCCCCAAAAAACAATAAAAAATTTTTTAAAAAAAGGAGGAGGGAGGCACATATAAAACCACAAACAATTACAGGAAACTAAAAGAAAATAAAAGCTAAACCAAACTCAAACGAAAACTAGCACCGAGCGAGACGGGGTTTACAATAAAATAGGAAAAGAAAAACAAAACCGAAAAAGAAAATTCAGAAATTTATCCAAAACTAAAGAAAAACAAATCAAAATGTGAAGCAAAATAACCAAAATCCCACTTGAACCCCCCACCCAAAAAAAAACAAACAAACAAACAAAAAAATTGTAGCAAATACAACTCAACTTGTCCGGGAAAAAAAATTACTTCACAGTGGGACATAGTCTTGACATTGAGAAGCAAAGTAACTCTCCTAGGAAAGATAACTCACCCAAGGGAAGATAACTTTCACATAGGTACAGCGATACTGCCTTTTATACAGTACCCACATATCACTACACTTTCTTTCTTTCTTTTCATTTCATATCTCGGCTTGGTTATTTATTCTCTTCATTCATTTCATTTTTTTTTCAGTTTCTTACTTCTTTTTTATACTTTTCTTTCTTTCTTTCTTTCTTTCTTTCTTTCTTTCTTCATTCTTTGTAATTCATATTTTAGGTTGGGCTGGGATTGCTTGACTTGGTTATGTCTTTGCTTCGTTCGTTGTATTCTTTTTTAGTTTCCTACTTTTCTTTTTATCTTTCTCTTTATTTCATTCTTTATTTCCTATATTTTGCTTTCCTCATATTTTCCCCTTCTGATTACTTTTCCTTCTTGCTTACGTCTCTTTTGCATTTTCTTTCTTTTCCCTAGTCGTTTTATTTTCCAGCTTTCATTATTGTTTTTCTCTCCCGCATTGTATTTCTCGTTCTCTTGATTCAATCTCGATCACATGGCTTCTTCTTTCGCTATGCGTGGCTCCACATCTACGACTCGATTTGTCTAACATTATTTTAATTTTTCTTGATTAAAAGCAAACCGAAAATGTCTTCTTTTTACTTCATTATTTTTTTCAAATTACCTCCCTTTTCCTCCTACATTTTCCCGGTTCCTTCTTTCTCTTATTCTAAATTGTGCGTTTTTATTTCTTTAGTTCTTTGACTTAAAATGCTAAATCATCGCTTCTTCCCACTTGTTCACCTTGAACCGTACAAAGCATAATTCTTTTCTTCATGAAGGTTAAGTAAAACCAACTTATATTTCTTCCAAAGTAAAAAAAAATAAAAATCTTGAAATCATATACATAGTGCGTAATTCATTTTCAAATAGCAGTGGTAAACCCATGAAGTCAAACAAACAGAAGTACACTTTCTGATAAGACAGCTTCTACTCATATAGAAGTAAACCAAAGTCAATGTATGTTACAAAAATCTTAGAAGCATCTTTTTTGGAGGAATGTTAAAATTGTGTTAAATGTATTGAAAATTACCAAGAATTGTAATTTTAAATGACATTGGGTTTAAGACATATTGATAAAAATAAAGAAATTAAACTGCATAGCTAAGATATAACTGAATATAAACTCTACCTTATTCAGATAATATTCTTCTTTTCTAGGTACTGAGTGCAATAGAATTGTTCTAAGCAAGACGTATTACTTACAGTAACCTTTAATATACTCGATATTTAAACCAGGTACCCATAGATGTGGCACAAGGCTGGTTTAACGTGGAACTTTCGAGTGTGTGCACACGGGCAAAAAATCCCGTATACCTCGTATATACGGGGCCTGGTTGTTATCTATCTTACGAGACGAAACTCTGCCCGTAGGCATAGACTCGTCTTAGTTCCTCTCTGCCAAAAGGCAGAGTTCGACGAGCAGAACTTTGAAATACTCGGTATTTACTCAATCCCCTCCACAGTGCGGTATATGGCACAATGACGGTTTTTTATGTGGTGGTATTTCGAGCCCGTAGTCTCGGGCAAAATTTCCACGTATGCCTCGTAGTAACCGGGTCGGGTAACTGTCTACCTCCACAGCCGAAACTCTTCCTTGCGGCATAGTCTCGTCTGGCTTCTTCCCTGCCCGAAGGCAGAGAGGTCGACAAATAATGTTTCTCAAACACAAAGGATTATGATACACGGTATTTACCCGAGCACCCCATAAAGCGGGATGTGGCACTAGGCCAGGTTTAGGACGCTCTGTGTATCAGCAGATCTCTCCTGAATATATGTATTCGATATATATCTATTGATGAGGGAGATAGATCATAAAACCGTGTACCTTCAGGACGTGGTCGATCAAACCTTAGGACTTTTTCTTGTCCTACATTATTTTTAATAGCATTTGTCTTTTTACCAAACATCCCATAACCCGTTCTATCATCCATTGACAAAAGCTTATCAGGTAGCTGGCTCGATGACATCACCTGTCACTTCTTCTACTGATGTATCCTTTAAGTATCACATTTTCCTAGCTGTCTTTCCTCGGTATCTGAAATTTCATCTATCTCTCTATATGAAAATTCGTGATGTGATATATACATTGTTTTCACTATTAACGTTCGGAATATTACCTTCATCTTTGTTTTTGTCATGACAACGTTTCAACCGTTGTGCCCTACGTCCTTCATCAGCCGTATATCGAGAAGTTTCGAAATGAACCGTTTAATTCATCTCCAGGAGCAGACTTCTCGTTTCACGGGACAATAGATTGTTGTATTAAAGTCTTGACCCCTGGGCCGGCTGGTGTGTACTTGAACGCGCTGGAACTATAAAATAATGCAATTAATATAATTTATCCATCAATTTAAAGAATGCCTTGGATAAAAATGCGACAGGGCTTTTCTTTCCAATATAATAAAAAGGAAAATTACATATTTCTTTTTTAGCATTGCAGCAATCCACGCATAGTAGCAGGAGTAATATGATTTGCCTCTTTTGATCTATACTGTGTAATATACTCAGTCAGTTATGTCGCATGCGTGATACACGCTTAGGCGATCATGTATCTTTCGATACATGACTGACAAGGCAGACTTTTTGTCGCGCAGTATGTTGCCATTTCTTTCTGCAGTAGACTAGTTGCCATTCAAGTCTATAGAACCCGCCGCGTCCTGTTATTTACCCGGAAGAAGAGGATCCATACATTTCCCAAGGGTATTAGCACGTAAGTGAATGCAACGGATTCGACTGGAATTCGAACTCGGCTCTCCGATTCCTCAATGCTATCCATTACTCCATCGTGTTTTGCTAAAACACGGTGGAGTAATTGATAGAAATTGGATTGTAATGTTTGCATATGTTTAATATAGATCATATGTGTCTTTTCAGTTATTCGTATTTAATGACTAGATTTCTTTTTCTGTGTATTCATTTTTCTTGAAGATGGTTCTCCACATCATCCAGATCTTTCTAACACTTAGCAATCTTTTCCTTTTAAGCGTTCCTGACGCTACATGATCTATCATACTTTAAATAAGATATTTAAGTCGGTTGCGCTTTCACTTTGTGAAGTTCTGCAGAAATTTCAAATGTCTCTTCCTGGCTCTAAGTAGAAATGCTTTCTTTTGCTTCCATCTACCTTAAAACTCCCTCGTTGCTCCTTCAATGGTATTGTCGCCATCCTTTTGTAGAACCACATTTCCACTGCCTCAAGTCACCTGGGAGGGTAGTCCTGGGTGAGCCGATACACTACATCCGACAGAAAAGTTCTGTGATCGTAAGATTGACTTTTTAGTTTCCAGGAAACACTTCCTAATTGCTGTTGTTATCCGGTTCACATTGACACGAAGTAGTAGCACCTGTTAGAGTCTCAGCTATGGGCAAATAGTGTCCCCCTACTAAAAAAAATGATCAAGAGTACAATTTTATACTAAACTGAGCAACAATACATTGTTTATAGGAAAACGACCATCAATGCAACACTAAAGAAATATATATATATATATATATATATATATATATATATATATATATATATATATATATATATAAATACCAACAATACCTCTAATTGAAAGCATACAATTGTGTTCAAAATATATTTATTTGAAGCCCTAAAATTATTCCGAAATATTTAGATTTCGGCATTAAATGACCCAGAGAATTGTTGATATACCGCCAAACAAATAAGCCAACTAAAATCATCTGTGAGGAAATTTTTCAAAATTCACTGCAGCATAAACTGGTCCGTATTCCATAACCATTCAGCACGATGTCCTTTGCTTCTAACGTCATATTCCTGTTTTTTTTTTTAAATATTTTTTTAGTTTTTGAAATGTATTTGTCGCTGTTCCAAAGTAACTTGGAATTTCTCTCTTGCTTTGAATATTGATGCCACATCAGGTCGGTTGGTCCTGCTAGAGTTTTTTTGGTTCAGATGCAAAGAAGAATCTGCAATGTTAATTGTCCTGGCCTGGCATCTCGGCTTCAGTCCCTTTCCCACCGCTGTAATGTAGTTTTTTCTATAAATATTTCGTAGTAATTGTTCAGATAAACTTTCCACTCTAGTACCTAGACCTGAGGAAGTTCTCATCATTTTTCAGTTGAAATGGCTACATAAAACCGTAATTTCTATACTAACAGTTTCTTCCATCTCACTTCTCGCTTGTAGAACTCATTTCCATCTTCTTGCTTTCCAGTCAACATTGATGTTGAAAAATTTAAATGCAATGTCAATTGTTATCTTCTATCTTCTTGTATTTTTTGTTTTTTTTTATTGTCCTCTCTTCATAATAGTATTTTTTCTCATATTTTTAACACTCAGAAGCCCCTTAAGACCTAATCGTTTTAATGGCTTATTTTGGGTAAAATGCTTAATAAAAAATTTCCGTCATCGCTTAAAACACTTTTTAAATATTTAAATTTCTGTATTTGATTTAACTTGCGATTTCCCATTCGATGCATACAGCGCGGCATTTTCCTCTTGCTGACAGCCATACATTGCTGCTTAGGTCTTTCTCGTCGACGTTATTCAAAACATTGTGTAGAATGCGCTGTAATTTCTCTGTCTCAGTTATGAACTCAGTGACATCTGCGTATCTTATGTAGATAAGAGTGCGACTGAGGATAATGTATCTTGGCGGTGAGACCACCCATTTTTGTGTATTACTCAACTCATTTTCTATCTAAATAGAGTTAATTTACACCCAGTATAAGTTTTGGTTTAATGTATTATCTTTCTCAAATAAATAGTTTTCCGAGCAGTTAAAATAGATTCCTGTGTCGCAATTTATCAAATGATCTATGTAAAATAAGTTTACATCCTTGGGAATAATGGGGGTTAATATCACGTCACGTTGAGTACAAGGAATTATGGGAATACTAACGAGAAATGAATATTCTCAGTTTGAATTTTCCCTTATTCAGGGCGTTATTATATTCATGATTATATCTATGATATAATAACAGCATAATACACGGACAGAATGAAAGTTCCTACAGAAAAGCAATGAAAAACATGATTTCTCCCCAGTGAGTGTTTTATACCATCATACACAAAAATAAATGGAAACATTTGCACTTGTCCCAAACAGAGAAACTATAACACATATATACATCAACAAACAATGCGAAAATGGGATTGAGAGATAGGGATTTGCTTGTAATAATTACCACCGGAAATTCAAGTTGCCGTTTGGTTCTTCTGTCTTTCTGTAGAAGCCATATTTATATTTCCAAACAGGAATTGGATCGAGCCGTATTTATCTTCTATATCAATAGGGAAGACATATTTTTCAAACGAGAAACGGCGAGTCATGTGTATTTCTCAACACGGAAACAGCAAGTCGTTTCTAGTTTCTAGTGAGCATTTATTTAAAAAACGGAAAACGATGCCATGGATTTGTGAGCTTCCCCTTTAGTCTTTACCCGTACTAAAAAAGCAAGCGTTCGGTTTGACTCCTGGAAAGTAAATGACAACTGACCACTTTCGTCAGTCCATAAACTGACGCCACCAAGTAGCTGTTACTTTGTTTACATGACCTCATCCAAACCAAAGGAAGATAATTGCCGTTTATATCCCTACAATTTTTTTTTATTGAATATAATAATTATCTGTCTATATTTCTGAGATGAGGTATTATGTATACATTATTTACATTATTCGGACTATTGTCGTCGTCTTTGTCGCAATTTGTATTACTCCGGCCTTCTTCAGGTGGTGGGAATGTCGAACTGAACCCTTTATTTCACTCACTGGGGTAGACTCTGCCATGTGTCCTCAAGGACACATGGCACCGTGGATAAAGGCGTTGGTTAGATCCCGTGACAGAACACAAATAGCGTGAGTTCAATACCCGGTTAGGGCAGTGGAGAACTGTCTGAGGGAAATTAACAGGAGATAACTGATAACTGACATCCATTAAACATGGCACGTGGAACTAGAACAGTCTACCCGAGTGAGCGAAATAAAGGGTTCAGTTTGACATTCCAATCACCTGAAGATGGCCGGAGCGTATAACGGCCGAAACGTTTTAATAAATATGGCGACAAAGATGAGGACAATAGTCCGAATACTGTGAATAATGCATACAATAATTGATATTTTATTCGTTTTTGGTAGATATTTTTTCAGAGATTATTTTTTGTTTAAATTTTTATATCAATTGTTTTACTTTTTGAAAAGACCTCCATTTCCTTATTCTTTTTTTCTACGAATAATTTTTTTTCTTTTTGTGTGTTTCCTTCTATGATTCATTTTTTTTCTTTTTCTTTCTACGAATATCTTTGTTTCTTGTTTTTCTGTGTTCTTTACTATATTTTTTCTCTGATTTTCTTTTATTCTTCGTTCGTCTTTCTTTTTTACATCGAAATATTTTCTTTCTCATTTTTCTGTATCGCTTTCTCAGATTTAATAATCATTTTTCTCTTAGTCATTTTTCCATTTCTTCACGCGGCATTTTCTCGTTTATGAATTCATTTTTTATTCATTTGCTTACTATAACTTCTGCACCTCTTAAAAATGACATTCTTCTTTCTTTCGGTTTGCGGCCATATCACGTTCAGAAACCCACTTTCGTACAGTCAGCGAAGTTAAACAACGTCGAGATCCGTTACCATAAAAATAGTCCCAATACTTTTTGATCAGATCTTGTGTATGTGTTGGACACAGAACGATGCTGCCTAAGCAGTCATTCTGGTTTATTTGTAAATGTAGTGTCGAAATTTTTGATAGCATTGCAACCGTTCCTATATTTTGTGAACAGATCTCATATGTATATAAAAACAAAAAATGGTGTTCTGGACATATTAAGTACGAAATCATATAAATACGATAAAATACAGGGTGTCCATAAAGTTCGTGTGCACTTTAAAAAAATTATAACTTTATTTGTATTTGCAATAGAACTTATTTTTAAAAAGGATTAGAAAGAAGGAAATCTATTTATTTTTAAGGTTTCATTGAAATTTTATTTAAGTTTCCACATGTCCTCCATCATTAGTAATACAAAGGGTAATACGATTTTGCAGTTCACGGAAAACATTTGCCAACGGATTTACAGCCTGAAATCACATAAGTTATTATAACTATACCTAAAACTACGTACATTAAACTTTATAACATTTTTACAAATTCTTTCTATCACAAATACAAATGAAATTATAATTTTTTAAGGTACGCACGAACTTTATGGACACCCTGTATATATATATATATATATATATATATATATATATATATATGTCCATAAAGTTCGTGTGCATTTTAAAAATTTATAACTTTATTTATATTTGCGACAGAAATTATTTGTAAAAATGATTAGAAAGAAGTAAATCTATATTATTTAAGGCTTTATTGAAATTTTATTTAAGTTTCCACATGTCGTCCACCATTAGAAATACAAAGGGTAATACTATTTTGCAGTTCATGGCAAACATTTGCCAACTGATTGACAGTAATGCCTGAAATCACATTAGTTATTTTAGCTATACTTAAAAGTAGGTACATTAAACTTTATAACATTTTTTACAGATTATTTCTACCGCAAATACAAATAAAGTTATACATTTTTTTAACTGCGCACGAACTTTATGGACACCCTGTATATCTATTTATTCGTTTTGAGATTTGTTTATTTAGATTTATCCTCTTTTGATTAAGAGTTTCTTTCAAAAAAGAGTAACCCCTGCTGTTCATCTCGAACTCCTTGACAAAATCCAGAGACGGATATGCAATATGATAGTTCCTGACCTTGCATCTCGACTACAGTTATTTTCTCACAGGCATGCTGTGGCTTCTGTCTGTCTTTTCTACAAATATTTTTACGGCAACTGGTCTGACGAGCTACTTTCGCTGGTACCCAAAACTGCATGAATTTAAACGTGCTGCTAGGTGGCATCACAGTGCAAACCTTTCACTGTCGAAACGTCTCTTCTATTCCAACATATTCAAATGTAATGTCAATCGACATTTGATGCGTTGGCCCTGATTCCCATCCTCTTCTTTATCATTTCCTCAAGCAATCCCCTTTGATCTTGATCTCACTCTCTGTAATCCCTTGCGGGTTAGTGCTCTCGCGTTTGTGGTGATATGCTTAAAAACAATAAAAAAGAAATAAAAAAAAGCTTAGCAAAGTTACAAAAGGTCGAGCCTAGATGCCTGATCACTTGCGAAGTCCATGTAATCTTAGCTATCCAAGCTATGTGATTACGCAGACTGTCACTCTAATGATCACTTTTGTGCATTTAGTGTGATGAATAAAAGCTCTGATTTTAAATCATAGGACCGAGTTTCAGTTCAACTCGGTTTTGCTATATTCACTTTCGCTGAAATACCCTTTGGAAAGGTATGAATGCACATCTTCTCCCCAGATAAGGGTTAAATAATAGGATTTGTAACAGTAAAATCATTACTATCTCTAAAGTAGTCTTACGATCCAGAAATATTTGCTGGCTTTAAATAACCTACAAAGGTTGAAAAACCGTAAAAAAAAAAAAAACGAGTCAATCAATTTTTTCCCCGCTCGCATATTCCTTGGCCAACATTCACTAACTCAGTTTTCTGGTTCTTTTTTCCTTCAATGTTTTCTTCTCTTCAATCTTATCCTT
The DNA here is from genome assembly GCA_964036315.1 of Acanthosepion esculentum. Taxonomy (NCBI): domain Eukaryota; kingdom Metazoa; phylum Mollusca; class Cephalopoda; order Sepiida; family Sepiidae; genus Acanthosepion; species Acanthosepion esculentum. Next base: position 2,414,159 of record OZ038505.1, read on the forward strand.
TATTTTTTTTATTTTAACCTGTCTGTTTTTCTACAGCGTTACTAGCAGAAGAAAAAAAATCACACACACCAAAAAAACAAAAACTCATACAACAATTCCAGTCTTCACATCTGAGACACCCATTCCAGTTACTCAACTGTCCGTTGACGAGTGGTTGGTATTGTAAAGAATCAAATAGATTTGTCTTGGAGAAATTCCAGAAATTTCTGGAACTTTTTCAACCATGGCCAAATTCAGACACATCCGGTTTCTCGATCTATCTAGCTCACTCTACCTCACCTACACACAGATACACAAAAGATAAAGAGTGAGACACATATATATATATATATATATATATATATATATAGAGAGAGAGAGAGAGAGAGAGAGAGAGAGAGAAAGAGAGAGGTTTGTATCCCATCGGCAAGCGTTTTCAATGTTGAAACCCATATAAAATATTCTGCAGAAAAAGTTCCACCAGAAATATTCACGAAAAATAATTTTAATAACACCACCATACCTAGTTATAGAGGCGGTAAATGTGTGGTGTAACTGCGTGGACATTAGCTAAGACCCTAGTGTCTAAGCTTGGTGGAACCTACATTCAAATACTGCGAGTTATACTTAACAACTCTTGGACACAACTAAATCACAGCTCTATGGACCCATGACTGATATTTCTACAATCTTACGCGAGCTCTGAATACTAATTGAAGGACACTGATGGCGAGCAAAACAAGAACTAGCGAATGATATACTGCTTTGGATACCGAGCCATGGAGCAAGACATGTTGGCCACCCAGCAATAGCTTACATTGACCAGCTATGTGATTACGCAGACTGTCACTCTAATGATCATCCGACCTTGATGCAGGACCGTGATGGGTGGCGTGACAGATTCATGTATGTCCGAGCTAGCTCAACCGAATAATTAGTATAGATTATAATATTTGCTATATTTCTGGGAGCTAAGTACTAAATAATCGGCGATATTGCATTTTTACATATACACGGTGAGGACAAACAGATCAATAATGCAAGATGGCTAGCAGATCCCTGCCTCAAGCAATCTTCAGGTCATGGCTAATTTATCTTAGCAAGTATATTACGTAAACTAATAAAATTGTCATCTTCTTTTAACGTGGTGTAATTTTATTATATATATTATATTATATATTATTATATTGTTATTATTATATAAAAGGCTCAAACACTAATATCCCATGGTTATGATTTATTACACGGAATCGTAATCATGATCCAATTCATCACACCTACAAAATTGTAGGTCTGATGTTAGATGGAAATATAAAAGCTTGCCGATATCAGCCATTTTTAAAGGTTGTTTTCTCAATAAATAGCAAAACATACTTGGTAACACTATGTGTGTGTATGTGCGTGTGAGTGAGAGCAAGAGATTAAGAGAAAGAGAGAGAGAGAGAAAGAGATAGAAAGACAGAGACACCCACCAAAATGGTTCATGTTCCTTAATGTGTAATCAAGGTCAATTTGTTTATTATGAACGACAGCTCTGAGTGACTTATCGTTGGTTGCTTTGTCGGATTAATGGACACACTCTCATCACAGTTTTAAACGGGGTTTCTTCTGCATTAAAGAATAAACAGTTGCGAGAAGGAGGTTACTTTTCTCATTTCAATATCCAGAAGTGAACAACAGATTTAAAACCAAGAAAATAAATTACTATACATTTTGTTGTAATTCTGTCTTTGTTCAAAATGCCGAGAATTAGGAAGGACCTAGATAGAGTATCAACAGAACACAAGACTAGGTAGAGAAAACAGAGAAGAGATTTATTAAATAGTCCTACAAAAAACGAAAGAACTTGAATGAATCAGCTTCTCTTCCAATCCCATTCTACTGTGACTACTTAATATATTAATAATTTGAAGTCACCATAGTAGGGAAGAGATGGAAGAATGCTGACACCTACTTTGCAAACAATTTTTAATGCAATTTTCATTCAAGGTAGAGGTGATCATGGATCTCCACTGTTTCCGCTTCTTTATTTAATATCGGTGAATTATGATGACATTTTGGGCAAGATGGAGTGGTTTTCTCTCGCCACAACTTGGGACTAAGAGTAATCCTTCTTCTACGCTGGCTTCTTCTACGCTCTTCTTCTAAGGAACTCAGTATAAACTGCTAAAAAAAACAACAACCTGTGGCTAGATTGAAATGAAACGTGTGTATGGCTTTCAACCAGACATTAATGCGAAAGTAAACTCAACAGACGTAGCCGAATCTTAACCTCGGCTCGCTGACGCCACTTTTCACACTGGTAATCGTATATACGATGTCTGATTTTAAAAAAAGTAACAAAACTGGTACTATAAAAAGAAAAATACGACAAATATCAACTTGGAACTTAATCTCTATCGAAATAATCACATTCTGAACCCAAACACTTTATCCAGCATTGTTGCTATTAATGGAAGTATTCATGGCCCTCCTTATCTGTGATAGAGAGCAGCTACCCCGTCGCATTCTCGAATTCCTCGACATCTTGAAGTCTTGTTCCATTCAAGTGGGGTTTAATTTTTGGTAAGAGGAAACATTCTCCAGGGGTGAGATCTGGTGATTAGGGTAGTTGGCGTACCGGGAGAATGTTGTGTTTGACCAATAACTGCTGCATAACCATGGTCATGGATACAATCTTTATTGGGTGGTGACACGACCACACTCTACACATTCTCCTTCCTAGCATTGCTATAAACAACGGAAGTTAGCGATAACGTTATAATTTAATGTGTATACGTGAGAGAGTTCATTATATAAGAAACAAATAATTCCGCTGGTGTTCTTCTGGGCATATGAGCTGAGGATTAGGTGCAAACTGATGTAAATACGATAAAATACATCTATTTTTTTTTTACATATATACTCTTCTAATTAAGTAGCAAGACCTCTGGAATTTTTGAGGAGTGTGGATCCACCTATTATTGGGTGGTGTTTCCAGGTCCCCCCTGACCCGTGGTGGCAGTCCCTGTTAGGGTCCAAGATATGGGCAGATAGTTAACTCCAAATTGGGTCAAAACACTATTAAAGTTTAAAATGTTCTAATACCAGTGCAAAATATTTTTGAAAAAAATCATTACCAGCAATACATTTTTGGAAAAAAGTTACCAGCAGTAAATTTTTGGAAAAAGAAAACACATTACCAGCAATAAAAGTCTTGTGGGCATTAAATAAGCTATTGAGATTGATATGCCGTAAAACATAACAAACCAAACCTTAATTCCGGGATGGAACTCACAATCATTATGTTACCATATTCACAAATAAACGCCTTAATGTACTAGGTCTCTCTCTCTCTCTCTCTCTCTCTCTCTCTCTCTCTCTATATATATATATATATATATATATATATATATATATATATATATATATATATATATAGCATAACTTAAAACTATATATATATATACATACATACACACACACACACACACACACACACACACACACACACACACACACACACACACACACACATATATATATATATATATATATATATATACAAGTTTAGGATTGGTATATACGGAGTGAAATCCAATAACCAACAATTAATATTCTTTAAAGAGTGCTCAATACAGAGTAGAGCAGATATAATTATTTATTTGAATATTACAACATAAATATGTTATAAAATCACGACAAAAGTAGCCATTTTGTTTCAACACTTCTATATATATATATGTGTGTATATATATATATAGGTGTGTATATATATATATATAGCATAACTTAAAACTATATATATATATATATATATATATATATACACACACACACATATATATATATATATATATATATATATATATACATATACATATATATATATATATATATATATATATATATATATATATATATATATATATATATATATATATATATATATATGGTTTTAAGGTATGCGATATGTATGGGATAAAGTGCACAATATCAGAGATACAACGTATAGTAATATAAAATTGAACATTGAAGTCAACCCTCAGATATATATATATATTTTTTTACAATCGGCATTAAGATAATATTAGTGAATGACCATTTTCTCTTACGAATTTTTATTTTAAAATTCGCATGATTTCTCAAACTGTTTCTGGTAACAGTGTGTAGTGTACTGTTTATTTGGAGAAAGAAAGAAAGAGTGTGTAATGGGGGACTTATTGGAAGGTATGGGAAGAAGAAGATATCGTCGTTACTGGAATCGTATTATGGAGGTAGGAGAGCCTGGGTAGGGGAGGGAGGGGGAGACCGATGAGCTGATCTACATCCTGATAGTCACATTTCAAATTCTATGTGGTATTAATAGGACTCGCCTGGGTTATACCAACGGATTACTACCAATATATATATATATATATATATATATATATATATATATATATATATATATATATATATAATATGCGTTCCCCGGCAGGATTCATCTTTGTTGTTGCTACAACGTTTTACTCTCGAACCTTCCTCGGATGTGTATCAATCTTGGTAACCTACATACAATTCGAAAATTAACAATTTACTTAATCTTTAGGAGTAGACTATTCACGTTCCCGTGCTGATGTCCACGGATATCGTCTCGTTCTTATTTTTATTTAGTACTGCTCAGTTATTGCTCACCCGTTGCCACTGCTCCGATCCAGGGATTGAACAGACAATCACTATGTCGCCAAACCAACGCTTTCATCCACTAGGCCATTATTCCGTCGGACAATTTGCGGTAGGGAATTTAAATTTAATCTGAATACTGATTAGAATTGCAAGTGCTACTATCTGTCTGTCATTAGTATATAAAAAATGTTAAAATCTAAAATATTTTAAATAACCTTCAAAGTGTTGATAAACCTTAGAAAACAGATAAATCTAATCAAATCCACTAGGCCATTTCCTGTAGGACAATTTGCTGCAGTGATCTCGAAACTAACCAGCTTGCTGATTAGAGTTGCTGCTGCTGCTGCTGCTGCTGCCGCCGCCTGTTATTATTACGGCATCTCGTTCTGGACGACGGTCTCAATTAATACACTATTGTATATCTCTCTCTCGTCCTCTCCCGGCCGGGTGTAGAAACGTTTTTGTGGTTTAGAGATGAAAAGACATCAACAAAATGGGTTTTGAACATACTAATTTTATACAACACGTCAGCGTGTACATTTTCTAACTAGACAATGAGGTCGCTCTCACACCCCCATTGGGGAGAAAGTACCGAGACACGAAAAAGAAAAACACGTCTACATTACATGATGTGTAAGACCTAACTCCCTGAAATCCCTTTTTATATCTAACATTCATACGCTAGCTATAGCCAATCACAATCGACTTCCTTTGTTTTCCCGTTACTGACCTCAAAGGGCAAAATGAGAAAGTCAAAGCAGAATACAAGTCTCTAAAAATAATAAGTCAGCTAGACTGTTATTTAACACTTCGACGTGTAAAACTTAACTAACTGAAATCTCTTTTTATATCTAACATTCATGCGCTAACTTCAGCCAATCACAATCGACTTCCTTTGTTTTCTTGTATCTGACCTCAAAGGTCAAAATGAGAAAGTCAAAGCAGAATACAATTCTCTAAAATTAATAATCTGCTTGAGTATTATTTAACATTTCGACGTGTAAAACTGAACTCCCTGAAATACGTTTTTACATCTAACATTGCCACGCTAGCTTCAGTAAATCATAATCGACTTCCTTTGCTTTTCCCTAATCTGACCTCAAAGTTCAAAATGATCAAGTCAAAGCAGAATACAATTATTTAAAAATAATTAATCGGTTAGATTATTATTTATCATTATCTGAAAAGAAATACTCACAATTTAAATATAATTTGCGGCTTTAAATAACCTTCAAAATGTTACTAAGTCTTAGAAAACGAATCAATTAACCAGAAGTCCGATTAACACCCGATTTTTTGTCCATCGTCTCATGATGTTTCTTTCCGGAATGAAACCTTGTAAAGCAACTTCCTACCATAGATACGACATATATTCTATGTAGCCCCAATGAATTATTCCCTTGATTCAACGCTCATAGAATTATGTGACGTAAATTCTCTTTGAATTATTATTGGAGTTAAGAATCGGCTGTGTACGTTGTCTTGAAAATATAATATATGCTAAAATCTACAAATTTATTACCACCTACCATACATGATTAGTATCTGGGGTGATACATTCATCATTGCATTAGGTTTCTTAAAACGGAAATTTCTTATAACTCGTCCTATGACATACTCGAGAAAGCAATGTTTTCTGGAATAGAACAGACAAGACTCGGGAAACCTTACATGGACACGTAGTCGGAACATCTAATTTCTTCTCTTGAGCAAAATTTCATTTCGGTATTATTTGAAAGATCTGATAATCTTCAATTTCATCGCATTCTCACCGGAACATTTCTGCAGGTTAACCGCAGTGTATCAGTCAATAAATCAACAAGCAATTATCCATGGTCCGATCGAGTCGCTCTTCCTTGAAAGGTGAAATCGCTATGCGTTTTAAACGTCAGCAAATCTTATCCAAAAAGCCCAGAATAGCTGAGCTGTTTTATCTATCCTCTTTACCCCGTTCCCTTCCCTTTCCCGTCATCCTTCCGCCAGTCCGTTCCCAGAATGCTGTGTTTTACTGCGGAAGTAACATTGTTCGCACGTCGACTGGAGTTTTCTGTCATGTCTTTTCCCATCGTTCCCGTCGTGTTTAATCTCTCTCTCTTTTTCTTTTTTGTTGCTTCGACTGGCCGTCGTCCAAGAAGGAACGGTCAGAATTATTTGGAAAGAAGTTTCAGTGGACTCTAAGAAAACGAAGGGGTTTGAATTAGAATGAAGTGCTGAAGACATATCAAGGAAAGAAAAGAATGGAAAAAAAGTGTTTGTGAATAGCGTCATTCGGGAAATAGATTATATGATAGAATCGGAGATTTTACAAATATCCGAATGCAGATACAAGGAAGAAAGATTTTATATAAGAAGATCCACAGAAAGAAAGGTGTATTGGATAGAACAAAAACATTATAAATAAGAAAATACTAAATCTGGTGTTAGCAAAGACTGTGGTCTAGAGGAAAAGGAAACGAAAAAACACGGAAATGATTATAAAAATGTATGTCCGGTCATGCGGAAAAATCGGCAGTTTAATAAAAAACAAAAGAATAATTCTCCCCCCCCCAACACAAAAAATAAAAACAATGTGGATGATAAAGTTGACTATTGCAGCTATAAAGATTTTGTGGACACTTCGATATACGAATAAGTCTCAAAATTTAAACGTCTTGAATATGAAGAGTATATTAAAGAAAAGTTTGGAAAAAATACACATCTTATCACATGACCCTAATGCTAAGAACAGTATACCTCTGGTCACCTAAGCGGTCCAATAATCCGTTAAGGTCATTTTGGTAAAATATATACAAGAGGAAAAGGAGAAGTTTTATCCCTTGTTTCCTGTTTAGGATTCGGTTTCAGTTTCTTTCTCCTAAAGTCATCTCATTCTCTTTCACTCAAAGTAACCCATTACATCTTAGTGGCCTTATCGCCTGGCTTGAGATGAAATGGTAAAAAATGCCATACAAATAGTAGTGTATCTAGGGCAAGTTAGCTTGACGGACAGAGGGCATCCCACATCAATGTGGTTTTGTATTCTTCTTTGAAATCCTTACCCTAACCGCGGATAAACTATACATACTACCTGTTACTTAGTGGCCTTATCGCCTTGCTTGAGATGAAATGGTAAAAAATGCCATACAAACACTAGTGTGTCTTAGGCAAGGTAGCTTGACGGACGGAGGGTATCCAACTTCAATGTGCTTTTGTGTTCTTCTTTGGAACCGATACCCTAACCGCTTATAACCTACGCCTCCCACCTGTTACTCTTTCGTTCATAAAAGAAATAATAATTTTCTAATAAATATAATGCATATGGCAGAAAATCTTTGTTAAAAAGAAAGAAACCATTATTGAACTGTTACATGATATATGTCTTCCTGTAACATACTTGATAAGCTTGTGGGTGGTAAATTTGGGCATTGGAAATATCCAAAAAGACAAAACTTATTAAGAGCTACAATGAACAGGAAGATGTGGAGGGCCATGATGGTCCACGTCCTGAAGGGACACGGCACATAAAAGAATAAGATAAAAAGAATGATAATCTGGACGTACTGAAGTGATGATGTAGATATTATTAATAATAATAATAATAATAATAATAATAATACGATATCGGAAATTATCTGTTTTTTTAATTTCATTAAAAGCATTTCAAAATTTAAACAAAAGTATAATGGCTTGGAATTATTTATGGTAAAGCTGTGTTCCATTTCCAGTCGGGTTCGTTATATTCACCTACGTGCCATTGCAAAAGGCATGAATGCACCTCTTCTCCCTACATGCCATGGGTTAATTAGTAAGCCGTACATTAAATCATTATTATCTCTAAACAAAAAAAAATAATCTTATAAGCTACAAATATTTTCTAGGGTCTGTCTATATTTCTGAGATGAGCTATTATGTACAGTATTTACATTAGTCGGACTATTGTCCTCATCTTTGTCGCCATATTTGTCACAAAGTTTCGGCCGTTGTACGCTCCGGCCTTCTTCAGGTGGTTGGAATTTCGAATCGAACCCTTTATTTCGATCACTGGGGTAGACTGTTCTAGTTCCACGAGCCATGTTTGATGGATGTCAGTTATCAGTTATCTACTGGTAATTTTCCCTCTGAAAGTTCTCCACTGCCTGAACCGGGTATTGAACTCACACTCTTTGGGACTGTCACTGGATCTAACCAACGCCTTTATCCACTGTACCATGTGTCCTTTTCTAACTTTAAATGATCTTTTCCTTAGATGCATAATATTTGATTCTCCAAGGCTCCATTAAGTTTTGAAATCAGAGTTTTCTTTTCTCTTAGACTGGTTGCCACCCATGGCTATAGTATCCAGTCTGTGCTATTTTCCCATTGCTGGGGGAGTGGAGAAGAGATGGATTCATAGCTTTCCCAAGGGTGTTGTCAATTAAGTGAATGTAATGAAAACAACTGGATTTCGAAATCGGCTCTCTGACTCCTCAACGCGAGCCGCAGTTCTTTACTCCACCGTGCCTCCCTATTTGTCATCCACCTGTCTAATAATCTGACATTAAATAATCAGCAATGGGTTGATAAGTCGTAGAAAATGAATCAATCAATAAAAAAATAAGGGAGTTATGAATCCACCTCTTCTTCCCCCAGCTATGGGTTAATTAGTATAACTTATTTCAGTAAAGTATTGTTATCTCCGAAAAAACTTTTACAATCTAAAAATATTTTCTGGTTTTACTAACGAGCAAAATGTTGATAAGTCGTAAAATCCCGATTTTGTCGCTAGTTTTGTTTCCTTTTTTTCTAAATCGTGAAACGAACTTCGTGGTTGTCCCGAGGAAGCAATCGCATTACCTTGCAACAGAATGAAAAATACATGCCGTTGAATGTAGTGAGATATTTGGACAAATTTCTGCTAGGATGTGTTGGATCATAAACAGTATTATTGTTTGAGGTTTTGAAAAATATTTAGTAACTCGTGATTCAGCGGCATTGAAATCCAGGTAAAATCTTCTTCATGGCATTTTAATGGCAGCAGGATCATTCTGCAAGACAAACTAGCACCATCGCACGAGATACGCGAGAATTATTTTCAAAATATGAAGAAAACTTCACTTTTTATGCACTGGATACGAAACTCTCCAGACGTCTGCATCAGTCATTGTCTACAAATAGGACGAGTGTGATCAGCAGGTCTACTCGGGAAGTGTTCCATAATCAGGAGCAGATGAAAGGTCGAAATGTGTTTATAGGGTTCAAACCACATTGGAGAAAGAACATCATGTTAGAGAATTGTATCAAAATTTCATTTACGATGTCAAATGGGTTGCGTATATTCGTGCAATAAAAGAACTGATATTTGTAGCGGCATATCAAACTCTATGGGTTAATGGCGAAATCGAAATAGTTTGTACTTAATTTTATGCTTTCAGCTACAGATATTTTGTACATAGTTTAATACTTTCAGAGTGAAGGTATGTTTTTTTTAGATATAAATTTTCTATATAATAAAATGTATTATTGGTACTTTTACTATAAAAAATGTATTTTTATATTCTAAGTGTTCCAGTGATTGTCATTTTTCCTATAAAAATGTATTGTTCATTTATAAAAATAAGCTGTTGATTCTTGGGGATTCACTCTTTACACATAACAGGGACCCTAATAGGTGCTACTAACCTGGCTTAGGGTGAAGCTGGGTGTAACGGCAGGTAAGAGGTAGTTACATGCTCCTCAAAACGTTCAATCTCCCGACCAGAGGCATTGCTATCGGATGTAGTTTATCCTCATATCCGGTTCGCGAAAGAACATAACATGCTGGAAGAATGGTCGATTCTTTGCATTTCTCCAGAATATACTTAAAATCTTCTTCAATGATTTATCTTTACAGGAACCAATTCCACCAATAATGGGGTACTGCTGAACATTTTGAGCTGGCAATTCTGTGCTGGTTCTCCACATTCTTCACTGTTCAACCTCGACCGAGTTCAAAGAGAGTTACCTCGTTTCGTCGATTAATTATTGTTCCCAACTCTGCGACCTTTATCGTAGAGACAAAACTTTGTGATTAACTCACTATTCTATCGCTTTTACTCTGGCAGATGTCCAGGCGAATTATATTACTTAGTTTCACTGGTTCACAACCGGCTAGAACCGGCCATGAGAAATCATCTCGATTGCATTCGTGTCCCTAGGATATAGGAGTAAGTCCCACACGGATAAATACTTGCCTAGACCTGTTACTTTGTGGAAAGGACTTCTGAGTTCTTTCTATATTTCTATGATGAGGTATTATGTACACTATTTACATTTTGGGGACTATTGTCCTCATCTTTGTTGCCATATTTATTACTACGTTTCGGCCTTTCAGTATCTGTCTATATTTCGGAGATAAGGTATTATGTACATTATTTACATTATTCTGACTATTGTCCTCATCTTTGTTGCCATCTTTATCACAAAGTTTCAGCTCTTCAGTATCTGTCTATATTTCTGAGATGAGGTATTATGTACACTATTTACATTATTCAGACTATTTTCCTCATCTCTGTCGCCATATTTATTACAACGTTTCGGCCGTTGTACGCTCTAGCCTTCTTCAGGTGGTTGGAATGTGGAACTGAACCCTTTATTTCGCTCAAGGATACTTGGCACAGCGGATAAAGGCGTTACTTAGATCTAGTGACAGGACCCAAATAGTGTGAGTTCAATACCCGGCAGTGGAGAACTTGGAAAGGGGAATTAACAGGATATAACTAACAACTGACATCCATTAAACATGGCACGTGGAACTAGAAGAGTCTATCCCAGTGAGCGAAATAAAGGGTTCAGTTCGACATTCCAACCACCTGAAGAAGGCCGGAGCGTACAACGGCCGAATCGTTGTAATATATATAGCGACAAAGATGATCACAATAGTCCGAATAATGTAAATAGTGTACATAATACCTCATCTCAGAAATATAGACAAATACTGACGAAGGCGGGAGCGTACAACGGCCGAAACGTTGTAATAAATATGGCGACAAAGATGAGGACAATTGTCCGAATTATGTAAATAGTGAGACTTCTGAGAGGATACATCCATGATAATTAACTTTTTCTTTTTCTCCAGGTGCAGGATTAGCCGATATTTATTCTACCAGCGCCCATGATGTGCATTTCTTAATTCCTCATTCGTCCTCTCTCAGAACAATCTCGTTCGGTAACCTTCTGCTTTGAGTGACCCTTGGGATTTACATTGAGTGAACTAAATTAGAAAAAAAAATATATTGCTAAACTGGTGTCTAATACATATCCTTTTGAATAGCAGGGGATCTTGGAGAATTTCTTCACAAATGAAGAAAGATGCTCGGAGCTACAGAGATGTAGTACTCAAATAACTGCTGATAACATCCTCGATAAAACCTGTGAGTAGAGATGCAGTTCTTAGAAAAAATGGCAACTAGAGACAGAAGATATTTCTAAGAGAAATGTGTAAAGCGGGCTTCGGAAATTAAGCTAATGACATATTGAATGACATATTGAAGGAAGGTTTAGAAGAAAGCGGTGAATAAGTTACTTTGGGATATTGACTGAATGGATGGTAATGCAGAACAAGGAGATATGCTTTACAAAAGTTCATATCCTTTGTAGCATTTAGCCGTTTTTTCTACCTTTGGTAAAGCTTACATCTCATCTCCTTTCCTCTATCTATGGACTTATACTCGCCAGTTAAATGTCTCGCTGCCTTTCCTTTTTCTCTTACCCTCTATATACCCTGTGAGGGTTAATTTTTCCCAGAGATCTTTCTTCATCGTGATTCCACGGAATTTCACTTGTCTTTTCTTGCTTCTTAATGTAAGTATTGTTTTGCTGCCATTTTCTTTATGTCCCTCTTGTTACTTTCTCGCTACGTCCATGGAATTCTCAGTGTCATTCTGTAAAGCAATATATCTGATGCCTCTAGTTTTCTCCTCATCCGTGGAGAGATTGTGCAGCGTTCATTGTCATACACGGATAAAACATTGTAATTCAGTATTTTTTGTTTCCAACGATTTTTTATAGCTTTCAGCACTGTATTTAGCTTTAGAAATACGTGTTGGATTTCGGTGTTTCACTTTCTACCCTCTGTTAAAATATCTCCCAAATGAACTTGCTTGATGTTGACCTTTTCTTGATGCTCACATCTCTAATTGGTAACACACATCTTCGGCTTGTTCTCTTGATGACCTCAATACTCCCTGTCTTCATGCAGTTGGTACTTATTTCTTTTTTCTTTCGTTTTCTGTTACTCCTCCGTCTAGGAGGTTCCGTGGTTTTATTTCTTGAATATGGCGTTCTTAAATTATCTTTCGCTTGATATATAGTCCAATACAGTAATATATATATTAAAGATTAATACTATTTTATAAACAAATATATTAAATACATAAAAGACCCTGCCTCATATGAGGTTGGGCTGAAATGTTTATAGACTGGCTATGATCCAATACAGTTAGAGCTGTGTAATCTTTTAATTTCAACATATTTTTATTAATAACTTTATTGTTTATTTCCAAGTGAACTGATATCTGAATGTTCAAGGAGAACTTCAAATGTAACTAGTCGCAACTTTTCTTGAAAATGGACAAAAATATACCTCTATGCTGACCTCAAAAAATAAACATCCGGAATATCCAAAAAAAGAAACAACAGAAAAAAATCTAATTACAAATCTGAAGAAATCTCAACCTTAATAGATAACCTGAGAATTCTACATACTGAACTAACCATAATACTCAAACCGGAAACGATGACAACAGCTGAAAAAAAAAAAAAAACAACTAAACACTCCACATCAAACTCCAAACGAGGAAACCAAAAGCCTAAACACAAGCCAAAAAGTCCTGCAAAACCAAGACAAAGAATTGAAAGCATACAACCTGAAAACTCAAAACAGATTTTTACTTCTCAACAAAATAGAACAAGAACAATCAGAAAACACGACCTCAACTGAACTTTCGAAAAGAACGCACCATGGAAAAAATGCGACTCGAAAATACACATCAACTCATAAGAAAGGCCAGTCGAGGCAGCGATCAACTTCCAAGAACAGATCAAAAAGCCAAACAATATCCTCCCCAGAAGAAAAGAAAAAAAAACAAACCCTAGCAACATGACAGCTGAGAATACCCCTCCATACCTAGAAGAGATGGATATATAAAAAGGAAACAAAATGCCCCTGCGGAAGCAGACTCACAGAGGAGCACCTCATGTTGAAGTGCGTAACCATCTCCAAAATAAGACGAAAATATTATACACATAAGAGCCCCAAAAGAGTCTTTGAAGAGACAGACACCAACAAGATATACAGTTTCCTTTCAGAAATCGATATCAATAACAAAATTTTCTAAAAGAAAGAAAGAAAAATTATTTTTATAACTTACCCCAATGCCATGATTAAGCTCTGCTAAAATACTTTCAAAAGCCTCTAAGGCCGGGATATCAGAATACCTACCTATATGTCGAAGTGTGATTATCGAGCTATCTATCTGTTTGTCAAGGTGTAAATATCAACATATATATCTTTATATCGAAGTATGAATGACAAGCTATTTATCAAGATCCAGATATCTATTATTGGCATTAAATAACCCAACGAGGTTGATATGACATAAAACACAAGCAAACAAAAAAAAAAAAAATTAGCATTTTGGCGTTATTATGTAGCTTCAGTAAAAGGGTTTAGTCCTCCTAAGAACCTTCATGCTCACATGGTTGCTACATTAAAGAATGACGCCGCATCTTTATCTACAGTCCATACCTGAGCAATTGTAATTCGGAATGGAAGGGAAAGTTTAGACGTCCTGCAACTGCCAACATAGAGAAAAAACATTGATCGTGTTCATCACATCGTGATGAATGGAAAGCGATTGATTATAAGTTAAACAGACATTGTTATCCCGTGGAAGAGTTGCGAATAATCGTCACAATGAACTTGAGATAACGAAGGTTTCTGCTCGGTGGGCGCCATGTCTTCTGACACCTGATCAAATGCGCTACTAGCCAAGCATATCACGGGAAATTGTTTGAGGCAGGTCCAGTTAGTTTCCTTGAACATTGTCTAGGCCAGGATGTTATATTGGATTCCTCATTTTGAGCCAGAGACAATACATCCAGTGGAAATATGCCTCTTCATCAGCTCCAAAGAAGGCCAAAGTCGTTATACCTGCAAGGGATATGTTAACCTCGTTTTGGGGTGATGCAAAACGCATTGTCTTTATTGACTATCTTCAAAATGGCCACACGGTCAATAAAGAGTATTTTGCAAACGCCCAGAAAAAAAAACAAAAAAAAAACTGAAGAATGAGTTTTATTTCACCAGGACAATGTTTCAGCACACACGTCCTTGTTTTCAATAGTTGTTGAGCGTGAATTTGGCAAAAACTGGTTGAACACCTCATTCCTCTGATCTGACTATTATCTGTTCCCCAACATGAAACAAAAAAAAAGAACTGGCTACCAACCGGTATCGCAGTAATTATGACGTCATGACTGCTGGCTTGGGGGAGGGGGCTAAGAGGGTGATAAATCTTCTTTGAACAGTCAGATAGAAGTATACCCCAAAGGAAACAATGCAGTTGTTAATAAAAAGGACATCACAGTGTTGTCATATCTGTTGTTGATGACTGTTTGTTTTAAGAACAGACTTTTTTTCCATTGTCGATATCACTTTACCTGGAACAAAACAATACAGTTAGTAATGATAGTCGAATTTAATGCATGCATAATTTCACAGCTGTAGCATGAATCTTTCATAGGTAGCCTTCTTTTTATGTTCCATCTCCTTTCAGGACGTAGGCGATCATGGCTCTCCACCTCCCTCTATCCCTTGCAGCTCTCAACAAGTTCCTTCCCTCTGCTGCCTCCCCCAGACCACGTTCGCCAGGTATGTCACGTGTTTTCCCTTGTCTGTATTTCCCTCTATTCGACCGTGAGTATTAGATTCTCCAAGCCATCCTTCCTCATTATGTGTCCCAGAAACTTCAGCTGCCTCTTCTTTATATTAAGTCTAAGCCCCCCCCCACTGTTTGCAATCTCTCTAAGATCTCATAGTTGCTCACAAGCTCGTTTCATGATATCCTTAGCATCCTTCTGTAGAACCACATTTCCGTCGCCTTGAGTCTCTTCTTCACCATTGAGGAAATCGTCCAAAATTCGCTGCCGTAAATAAGGATAGATGTCACGTAACAGTATTCTTTTCTTTGAATATACACCGAATATACACAATACAGTTATTAATAAGAGTCGAATTTAATGCATGCATAATTACACAGCTCTAACGTCTCTCTTTCATAGTCAGCCATTTAAAGCCCATCCTTAAATCGTAAATGTCTTTGATAACAGCGTTAACACTTTTGATAAAACTGGTATTTTGATTTGAATGCCGAGGAGGAAAAGATCTGTGTATGCTGAATAGAAACAAAGATATGTTTATTACTTACTTCCTACGTATTTCCTTGACTTCTAAACTCGTTTAGATTTTCCTTGCAGGGAGGAAGAATATTGTGAAACACCCACGCTGTTAAACTTTTTTTTTCTTTTATTATTATAATTTAATCGATCCTGACCTTCGGTATTTTGGTATTTGCTCGCCTGTATATTTTTCTCTTTGATTTCCAGTCGATTGCTTTAATATTTAATGATCTTCTGAACTTCTTCTGTTCGGGCAGTTTTTGTCATCTCCCCTCTTAATTGACGGCGTTTCCGTCCATTTATTAGCTGGCTTTCATCAGGGGCATGATTTTGCTTGCTTCTTCAGTTTGTGGAATTTTTCCTATTGTCCACATGAATGTTTAAGTCGTCGCTGTCATCATCATCCTCCCGCTCGTCATTATCATCACTGATATGACCGGGTGG
Source organism: Acanthosepion esculentum (assembly GCA_964036315.1). Classification (NCBI taxonomy): domain Eukaryota; kingdom Metazoa; phylum Mollusca; class Cephalopoda; order Sepiida; family Sepiidae; genus Acanthosepion; species Acanthosepion esculentum. Next base: position 2,430,623 of record OZ038505.1, read on the forward strand.
TGTGGCCGAGTCGATGCGCAGCCAAGACCTTGATCATTTCTTTCAATATAGCTGAGTTGAAAGACTGTAAGGCTTTCATTTGTGCGTAGCGTGCCGGTGGAAAATTAGAACCTGGAGGAACCCATTCATCTACAGGTCAAAACAACGCCGGTATATTCCAACATGTAAGGACAACTTGGTTACGTTCACATGACCGTTGATACCACACTGTTCTTTGAATTAATTCTAGGAATTCCTCCACCCGGCGAATTGCCATGTCATCGCCGCACTGACTTCATATGTAGCAAAGGTTTATTCCGTATGCTTAATGAACGTTAATCCTAAAAAAAAAGGAGATTTTACCAATTGACTAGTCTTGTTTTAAATCCTGTTGGGAACCTTAACTGTTGGCAGAACATATTTACTTTGTATTCTTGTTTCTTTCGCGGCATATCAATTTTTTATGGGTCATTTAATGCCAAACTTTCTCTTGGAAGTATTAGCAATTTTACAAAAATGTATTGCTGGTACTTTTTTTCAAAAAGGCATTGCTGGTAATATTTTTTTCTTTTTTCTCAATTTATTACTGGTAATTCCTTTGCTATAAAAATGTATCTACCAATTATCTAGTGTTTGACCACAGTTTCGTGGTTAACTATTTGCTCATAGTTGGGACCCTAATAGGTGATACCACTCCGAGCCAGGGCAAAAACTGGAACAACTGAATTTGAGAGAAGATTCTATGCTCATCAAAACCTCCCGATTAGAGGCCTTAATGTTGGATGTAGTTTATCGTCATACCCAAGACGTAGCATATTTAATATTAGATAACCCGACAATGTGGCAGGCAATACTGGTGACATGTTTGGTTGGTTGGTTGGTTGGTTGATTTGATTTTGCGGCATGTCAACAGTTCTATGGGTTTTTTAATGCCGAAATTTAAATAGCATGTAGGTAATTATAACTACAGGTATTATGTACATAATTTTATACATTCAGAGTAAAGGTATATTTTTAGATATTATTTAAAGGTCATAAAATGTATTGTTGACAATTTTACTATAAAATGTATTTTTATATTTTTTTAATGTTGCGTTGCCCTTTTGTTGAAAATTGTATTCTTATTGATTTTACTATAAAAATTACTGTTGATTTTTCTTTGTGTGTTCATAATTTTCCCATAGCTGGAGACCCGAATAAGTATTACCACCCCGGGTCAGGGTGAATCTGGGAACAACAGCAGATAAGAGTTTAGTTTCACAATCCTCAAAACCTCCAATCTCGCGATTAGAGGCCTGACTGCCGTATGTAGTTTGACGTCATGGCACCAGCAGCTCTCGTAGGTTGACTTCGCATAAAAATACGAAATTTGAAAGCAACAGTTTTATATTGAGTACAGTTCCAGCCTTTAAAAGGAAAAATGAAACATTATTTTACAGAAGCTACTGCTTCAGACAATATAACGAAATTTATGACTTTTACGTTTTCCATGTTCAACAAAATTATATATATATATATATATATTTCTGTGTGCGTCTGTGTGTGTGTGTGTAGCTCTTCATTTTTCTCACAGACTATATACTTTATTAAAGAATGAATGTTTTTACAACGGTATTTTTATTATTTTAGACGTTATTTTAGTGGATACTCGTATGTAAAATAGACGACCATTTTTATTTCGAACACGCTGTATTATGTCTCTTTAAGGAAACTTCATACAGAAAATGTGGTCTCAGGCAGTGATCGAACCCACGTCACTCTTTTTCGGAGAAACCATCTTTTTATCCGGTGTGCTTTACCGCTCGACTACTGAGAGCGTCACAGTTCAGCAATGTTCCGGCAGTGTTTGAACCCGCTTCCTCTTGTTCGGGAAACTATTTTTTTGATCCGTCTGGCTTTACCGCTCGGCTACAGAGAGCTTCCCAGTACAGCAAATAGCTATTTACTTTGGTCTTGGTGGGATGTGACGATCTTTTAAGGCGAACGGTAAGACTTGCCGAATCAAATGTGGGTTTCTCCTACAAAGGGGTACGCTAGTATTTCCTTCAACGGGGTGCGCTGTGTTTAAATGAAGAATTGAATTTCTTTTTGAAATAGAAATATCCACTTTAATATAATATAAACTAATATGTGTGTGTGCGTGTGTGTGTGTGCGTGTGTGCGCGTGTGTGTGCGTGTGTGCGCGTGTGTGCATGTGTGCGTGTGTGTGTGTGTGCGCGCGTGTGTGCATGTGTGCGTGTGTGTGTGCATGTGCGCGCGCGCGTGTGTGCGTGTGTGCGTGTGTGCGTGTGTGTGTGCATGTGTGCGCGCGTGTGTGTGTGTGCATACACCGAGGATTACTCCAGTAGTCCAGTAACTTTGCGGGCGAGGTCTAATGATGAACGAGCCAACTTATTTCGCAGATCATTGAAGGTGCCTCAATGACCTTTAAATTTAAGCTGATCTGATCAAATCAAATCCAATATGAAGTTGCATTCTCGCTGATTGATTTTAAAAAATGAATGCATTCTTTTCGATCGATATATAAACAGTTAATCGATACAAATATTTGATTGAGTAACGGGATAAGAGGAAATAAAGAACAAGATTTCTATTGAACGAGAGAGCTTTACAAAGTTGAGATTGTATAAATACGAAAAGATGTTATGGATTTTGTATCGAGGTCGAGTGAAGGCGTATGTATATTTATCTGTGTGGGAGAGCTTAAAGATTTCTTTATATTTTTTTCTTACCAGCGTTTAGTTAGTGATATCAGAAATTACACTCAAGAAAATTGCAGAAAAGTACGTATTAAAAAAATCGAGAAATCCTATAGATCTGAGAAAGAGAGTAATTTAAATCTATAATTACAAGAGCTGAGATGACTCCAGTAAAATGTGAGAAAATGATTATGCTGCGCCAAATTTTGTAATACTGACTGCATGCATACATACATTAAGAATTAAGCATTTGATAACGTATGACACAAAGAGTTACATGTACTAGAAATTTTTGATTTAGAAGGAAAAGAATAATCCGTAATCTTTAATGGAAATTCGAGAGATTACATTCGAATTGAAAACGAACTCAAAGAACGAACAACAATAGTAAGATGGAACAGTCAGATTCGTTTTCTCAGAGGATTTATTTAACCTATATAGATAGACGATCCTAAGAGATCAACAAAACTTACAAGGATTTGTTATGGGCGGACAGAATTCTAACAACATAATAAGTGGAAAGATTATATGGAACCAACTGCGAGATCTCCTGCTAGGAAAGTTGGTTCCCTCTGTCGTTCGAGGCATGTTTTCTTGACAATATATATATATATATATATATATATATATATATATATATATATATTGGATTAAGGAATCGGAGAACCGAGTTCGAATTCCAGTGGAATCCATTACATTCACTTACGTGCTAATAACCTTGGAAAAGGTGAGAATCCTGTTCTTCTCCCTCCGACTATGGATAAATAGCAAGGCAGACTGTGTTCTATAGCCTTGGATGGCAACTGGTCTAGGAGAAGGACATCTCTGAATTCAAAACCAGCGGAGGGTCGTTTGGGGACCTTATGGCATTCGCTGCACCAGGTCCCTGTATTCGTCCCTCCAAAATGTGTGCATGGCCCTGCACAAAGCCTTCACCACTATAATCAAATCTCATGTGTCGGTGTCGGGCTCCCAATTTCTAGGAACTTATCTGCCTGACCCTCATACGTCGAATTCTACGGAAGAGTCGATCATCATATATATATATATATATATATATATATATATATATATATATATATATATATATATATATATATATATATAGTATTTACATTAGTCTGACTATTGTCCTCATCTTTGTCGCCATATTTGTCACAACGTTTCGACCGTTGTACGCTCCGGCCTTCTTCAGGTGGTTGGAATTTCGAACCGAACCCTTTATTTCGATCACTGGGGTAGACTGTTCTAGTTCCACGAGCCATGTTTGATGGATGTCAGTTATCAGTTATCTCCTGGTAATTTTCCCTCTGAAAGTTCTCCACTGCCTGAACCAGGTATTAAACTCACACTCTTTGGGTCTGTCACTGGATCTAACCAACGCCTTTATCCTCTGTACCATGTGTCCTTGAGGACCGAAACGTTGTGATAAATATGGCGACAAAGATGAGGACAATAGTCCGACTAATGTAAATACTGTACAAAATACATCATCTCAGAAATATAGACAGCTATATATATATATATATATATATATATATATATATATATATATATATATATATATATATATATATATAAGGGGTATATCTAAAAATCCCAAAATCTCAAACTGAATCTGCTATTTCATCGCCATCTGGGACCCAGTCACTTTCACATCGCGGTAACGTAGCTTCACTCTGCATTTTGTACACATATTTTCAAATCAATTATTTCATACATTTCCTCTTTGGTCTTTCGAATTTACGACTTTACGCGCAGTACTCTATTGTCAGCTAGGTCTCAACATTTTAATGTTGAAATTATGTATACATAAATTCTATGCTAATAGATTATTCTCCCGTACTTGTTACTTGAAACTATCTTTCAGCTGCTCGTTTTCCTGTTAAATTCTTCTTCTATGTGCTGTATGTCTGTATCGTGTGGGAGATCATGGCTCTCCGCTATTTCTTGTCTTTTGTAGCTCTTATTAAATCTTTTCTTTTTCCATCTTTCCCATCCCCTGTTCTGCCATTTATTTACTGGTTCCCTGTTTTTATCGCCTTCCTTAGGGTGAAATGAATTTAAAAATTACGTAGATCATAGCAGTGTCAGGAAGAAAACTGAAAGACATCAAAATAAATAAAGGGCAAATTCTCTCAGTCCTTCCGTGTCTTTGAAGCTCCTTAAACTCTGGCCACATTTGCTTTTTGGAATGAGAATGATCCCGGGATTGAAAATCTTTCCTTCATCTAGTGCTTTAACTTTCAGCATTGGGATTTGTGCCTGGACAAAAAGGGAATAGTTAAAAATTGGCATTTTAGAATTACTCAACAAAATTATTAATTTTAAAAGTTTTTAATTAATATTGAGTTTAAAGTAACACAAAACTTTGGTGACTTTAAAAAACTTTGTTTTAAATTCACTTCAGATCATCTCAAAAAACTTTGTGAATTGAGGAAAACAATTTTATTTATTGAAAAAGTAAATGAAAGTGAAATGTTTCGTGACGTGAAGATTTGAAGTTCCGCGGAGTTTGTTATTTCAAAAACTCAATTTAGTTGAAGTTCCATGATTTCAGTTTTCGGCTGGAATTGGAATTTTGGCCCAAATCAGACTTTCACCCCATCTCGATATTTTGGCCGGAATTGGTCTTATATCCCGAATCAGTGTTAAAGCGGGGTTTTGAAGTTCCATGGTGTGAACTGAGGAATTGAAAATTATCATTGATGGTTTTTTTTTTTTTTAAACTGAACCAGATATACCTTTTAACTTTTCGGCCAGAGTCCCAATTAGACCACCGCAGTAGCTAGCTTAAAAATCCGCAAGGGTTCGACTTTTAAGCTAATGTTAAATAAGTAATGGGAATCAAAAAGAAAGTCAAACTCCTAATTCTTAAGAAGGTAATAGGCATGATTTGCCAGCAAAAACAAACATCCCAAATTATCAAATCTTAAATAAGCGAGTAATGGGAATCAAAAAGAAAGTAAAACTCCTAATTCTTAAGAAGGTAATAGGCATGATTTGCCAGCAAAAACAAACATCCCAAATCTAGGAACTGCTTACTGCTGACCGTCGAAATAAAGCAACAACAAAAGTTTAAGTGAGCGATGCAATGGCAAAGGGCGAAATATCTAAAATAATTCCAAGAGAAATGGTAATAGTGAATGATATGATTTCTAATCTAAACAAAATAATAAATAATAGCAAACTGCATCCGAAACAAAGAAAATATATTTGGAAATTTAAGATGGCATCTGATCACCTATATGGCCGTGAATGCTGGACAATCTTCATACAGGGAGAAACGATGCATCAAGCAACAGAAAAAGTAGTTCTAAGAATTCTATTAATCTTATGGACAGAACAAGTGAGTAATTAAAAAGTTTTACGGGAAATAAGAACGGCTAGAAGACGTCTGCTTACAATCAGAAAGAGTTTGCTGGAATTTCTTGAATGCATAATGAGGAAATCAGAACAGGGGAATTTAATAACATGACTCATACTAAAGACGGACGAATTCGTTGAAAAGGGGATAAAGTGAAACGGTAAGGGTTCAAGCGTTACATCGAGCAATTAAAGACTATGTTGTGTAGAGTTATGATAAGCTACGACTTGAAAGCGGACTTCTTTTAACCATTTCACCCCGAATAGGGTAACAAAGCGACTAAGATGCAGAGGTTACTGGGTGTGAAAGAATATAAGAAAAAGGAAACATTATTAAGGAGCAAGAACAATGAAAGAACATAAATTAGGAAAACAGATGCTAACGATTGGCATTGCATTGAAACTTTTTAAGATCAAACTTAATTACAAAGCAAGAAATCAGAAGAGTGTTCCACACCTGAGAAAAAGAAGTGTTAGCATAGAAGTTAAGCTTAAATTTAGCCATTTTAACTGTAAAATGACGAGATCTTTCTTATAATCTAGTATAACATATAACGGATGTGTATTCGTTCACCTGACAATACCACGAAAACGGATTCCTTGTAGTAAATGAACTTCCGTCCCAAGAGTAATATGTAAAGGCATGTACTAATGGTAATTCTCATGGTAAAACTGACCGAAATTCTTAAGTGAAACATTCGGCACACATTGAGTGACCTGTGCATATCAACCTCAATGGGTTATTTAATGCCGACAAGATTTTTTATTTCTGGTAATATTTTTTTTCAAAATGTATTTCTGATAATATTTTCTTTTCTAAAAAGGTATTGCTGGTGATTTTTTTTTCAAGAAAGAATGGCTGCTAACATTTTTTTCTAAAGAGTACTGGTAATAATATATTGCTAATAATATTTTTTTTTCTTCAGAATTTAATTTCTGGTAAAACATTTTTGGCAAAAATGTATTGCTTGTATTAAAACGCATTCATAGTATTTTGTACACCAGTTTGGAGGTTAACGTTTTGCCCATAGCTAGGACCCTAACAGGTGCTACCACCCTGGATCGGGGTAAACCTGGGAATACCAGCAATTAATAGTTGGTTCAAGTTCCTCACAATCATCTGATCAGAAGCCATGCTGTCGGATGTAGTTTATCTTCATACCCAGGACGGGACTGAGCTGTCAATCCTACAGTCGGTTCAAATTAAAAAAAAAATATTTCTATACAAATCTTTCAGGAAAATTGGTTTCCCAAGTCCGCCAACTGGAGGGAGTTTCCTTCCTAACTTTTTGTTTGAAGTAGTGTGGAACGTCAACATATTGAATATGTCATTATGTTCTTTTCGATTTACATGTGCTATTCATTTTTGTTGTTGTCCTCGAGTAATGTGGTTTCTGCTCTTTGGTGTGGTTCACGAAACTCGAAGGAAGTTTGACCTCGTTAAGACCTACTGGCTTCATTCGCTGTAAGCCATTTTAACCGTTAAACTTAGAAAGCGGTTGTATAAAGTTGACAGCTGAGATATTTCTGAACAAGTTTGGTGCCATGTGTGACATGAGAAACTTTTGACCTAAGGAAGTAATTTCAGAATAGTAAAGGAGTTATAGGTTAATATCTTGTTTTTGTACCAGTATTTGGTGTTGTGCAAAACTACCTTAGCTTTGTCTATGCCCAAATATCTTATTTCCTATAGTAATATCCATACAGATATATATATATATATATATATATATATATATATATATATATATATATATATATATATATATATATATATATAATCCAACATTCACTGCCTGACGATTGAGCCTAGGATGAAAGAGCCAGTCGCCTCTGAGTATCGACTTGAATATTCACTTTTATATTTATATTTACATACGCTCTATCTCTGATATTGAGCAATTTATCCCAGGCATATAACCCAACTTAAAACTATATGTCTTCATATATATATATATATATATATATATATATATATATATATATATATATATATATATATATGTGTGTGTGTGTGTGTGTGTGTGTGTGTGTGTGTGTGTGTGTGTGTGTGTCTGTGTGTGTGTGTGTGTGTGTGTGTGTGTGTGTGTGTGTGTGTGTGTGTGTGTGTATTTGCAATGTGATGAAAAATAGGTAATGCAAAATACGATTTCAAACCCCCAAAAAACTTCCGGTAATTATTTGTAATAAAAGTAAATATTCTAATTGAAATATACATTTAATTACCAAATTGTGAAACTCGCAAGATACTAAATGTTTTTCATGCCGACTTGCATTACTATCGCTTGAAATTTATAAAACCTTGCTCTTAAAAAAAGTTTTTTCAGGAAAATAGGTTACTCAAGTACAAAATGTGTCTATATCTCTGAGATGCGGTATTATGATTGCTTGCATTATTTACATTATTCAGACTGTTACGCTCATCTTCGTTGCCATATTCACAAAGTTTCAGACTTTATATGCTCCGGCCTTCTTCATGTGAATGGAATTTCGTACTTTATTTCGTTCACCTAGAGTTAAGTTAAAGAGAAATAACTGTGACACCCGGAAGAGGCGTGACACGTGGAACTAGAACTATATGTAATATACCCCGGTGGACGAAATAAAGGGGTCGGTTCGAAATTCCAATAACAGTCCGAATAATGTAAATAATGCAAGTGATCAAGTTCAGAATGTGTTATCACCCCTCCCAGTATTGATATGGTTTTTCCTTAATGGTTTTAGCGAGTTGCCACTAACAGACTGGTTGTTATTCGTTTTGAGAGATCAGTCTGCTTCGCTATTTAACACATATCTAATGGAAGATAATACTTAATATAAATACGGTGTAAAATATGGGGTATAGTACGTGATATAAATACCGTCTAAAATATAGGACGCCGTACGTAATATAAATACTGTGTAAAATATGAGGTAACGTATGAGGTTGTCTCAAGTAAAATAAATATGTTATACAATATGGGGTACCGTATACAATATAAATAGGGGGGACATATTGTCCATTGTGTAAAGTATTGGATACTGTACGTAATACAAATACAGTGTAAAATATGGGATAACGTACGTAATATAAATATTGTGTAAAATATGATACCGGACAGAATTTAAATACGGTGTAAAGTATGGGATACCGTACGTAATATAAATACGGTGTAAAATATGGGATAAACTATGTAATATAAATAAGGTGTAAAATATGGGATAAAGTAGGTAATATAAATACAGTGTAAAATATGGGATACCGTAGGATTCCGAACGTAATATAAATACGGTGTAAAATATGGGATACCGTACGTAATATAAATACGGTTTAAAATATGGGATACACTACGTAATATAAATAAGGTGTAAAATATGGGATACCGTACGGAATTTAAATACGGTGTAAAATATGGGATACCGTAATAATATAAATACGGTGTAAAATATGGGATACACTACGTAATATAAATATTGTGTAAAATATGGGATACAGTACGTAATATAAATACAGTGTAAAATATGGGATACCGTACGTAATATAAATAAAGTGTAAAATATGCGATACACTACGCAATATAAATAAGGTGTAAAATATGGGATACCATACGTACTATAAATACGGAGTAAAACATGGGATACACTACGTCATATAAATGAGGTGTAAAATATTGGATACTGTACGTAATATAAATACGTGTATAAATATGGGATACCTTACGTAATATAAAAACGGGTATAAAATATGGGGTACAGAACGTAATCTAAATACGGTATAAAATATGGCATACCGTACGTAATCTAAGTACGGTATAAAATATGGGGTACAATATGTAATATAAATACAGTGTAAAATATGGTGTACCGTGCGTTATATAAATATGGTGTAAATTATGGTGCATGGTACGTAATATATATATGCTGTAAAATAGACCCCTCATTTCTTTAAAGGCTACCCATAATTTTTTATTTATTTGCAAAGGCCATGTTTCAGAATATTCTTTTGTAGTACACTGTTGTTTCACTGACTTCATTCGTTCATCTACGCGTTTGTGAACAACAAATAACAGTCCGTCATCATGTACCGCAGACAGAAGGACAAAGTGTCGCAAGACATAGTAACCAATGGACAAAATGTCGAACGGACAAATGTTTTAATGGACGAACGAAAAAAAAAATCAAATGGCCAAAGTACTGGACAGAATAATTATGGAATTTGAATAATGTGGACAAAAAAATATATTTCATATATTTTATTGCATTAACCTGTTATGAGCAGGTGCATATTAGATGGATTTAACCAAGGAAATTATCATGAAAGAGAATGCAAATGTTAACTTTGAGGAAAAGTAGTATGTGTTCAAAGTTGAATTCACCACAATGTTATCTATCTATCTATCTATCTATCTATCTATCTATAAACAAATAAAATTTAACGTTCATAGGTCTACCAAATATCTGCCAAATTTAATAATTTATAAGTTTAAATAAGAAAAAGCTACTCGACTTAAAAGGGTTATCTATCAGACTTCAGCTGATCGACGCGAATCATAAGTAAACAGAGATAATATAATCGTAAAACATTTTCAAAAACATGGGATAGGAAATAGAAACAAAAACTAACTTAAAAGAAGTAGATTTTCTAGATGTCACCTTCAACCTAAGAAAAGGCACATATGACCCACATAAAATACTTAAACCCCTTTATATACACACATCAAGCTAAGAAGGACAGATATAGCATACCTTAAAACTATTTTTTCACACACACGCACACACACACACACACAATCATGCAGACACACACACACGCGCGCGCGCGTGTGTGTGTGTGTGTGTGTCTGTCTGTATGCTTGTGTGTGTGTTTATTGAGAATGATGGCCTTATATTTTTAATGTTCTTAGAGTTGTTCTTTTAATCAGTGACCAGCATTAGCAGTTTGTACACTCACTTTGTCCTCATAAAAGACACAACGTATGAACACTAGACAAACGGAAAGAAATATTCACATAATTCTACTTGTCCGCAAGCTTCTCTGAAATAAAACGAAGATTGTTGTTCAAATATACTACACACACACACACACACACACACACACACACACACACACACACACACACACACACACACACACACACACACACACACACACACACACACACACACACTTTCAGATCGGTAGACGCAAATAATTAGGAGGCACGGTGGAGTAATGGATATCGGCTTGGAATGAGGAATCGGAGAACCGAGTTCGAATTCCAATCGAATCCATTACATTCACTTACTTGCTAATACCCTTGGGAAAGGTGTGTTAATCCTCTTCTTCTCCCTCCAGCTATGGGTGACTAGAAGGACAGACTGGGTTCTATAGCCTTAGTTGGCAACTGGTCTAGAAGGACAACTCTGAATTCAAAACCCGGAGTGGAGCCCCGAAGGCGGATGCACGGAGAGACGGATCTTTGCAGGAGAAACCGTCGTTAGATCCTACGTGCTGTTAATCGACTTAGCCACATAGAGCGAAGTTGAAGAAAGAAGAAGAAGACACGAGAAGAAGTAGAAGCAGGAATATGAAGAGGACACAAGAAGAAGAAGACACGAGAAGAAGAAGAAGACACGGACAATCTTCACGTAATTTCTGAAGAAGCAATGTATTTATTGCATATCCATATTTGTGTAGACGCTCCGTTTACTTTTTTAAACAATATACATATTTATTCTACTGACCTGAACATTTGAGAAATCTTATGAAACAACCATTAGATTGAGAGTGTGGAATCAGAATTAACGTTGTTCCCTCTTAATCACTTGATACCTGAAAGTGGCAGTAACTATGCAGTGTTGATTCCTACTAAACT
>OZ038505.1:2445000-2505000 GCA_964036315.1 Acanthosepion esculentum
CTTCTTCTTCTTCTTCTTCTTCTTCTTCATATTCCTGCTTCTACTTCTTCTCGTGTCTTCTTCTCGTGTCTTCTTCTCCTTATTCTTCTTTTCGCTTCTTCTTCCCGTCTCTTCGTCATTTCGCGTCTTCTCCTCCGTCTTCTTCTTTTCGCTTCTACTTCTTATCCATTCTTCTTCTACTTCTTCTTCCTCCTCTTCTTCTTCTTCTTCTTCTTCTTATTCATATTCCTGCTTCTACTTCTTCTCGTGTCTTCTTCTTCTCCTCCTCCTCCTCCTTTTTCTTCTTCTTCTTCTTCTTCTTCTTCTTCTTCTTCTTCTTCTTCTTCTTCTTCTTCTTCCATCATTTTAAGATATTTCCCTTTCTCTTTCTTGATATATTTCTGGCACATATCATTGTTTCTCTTTTTTTCCTTTCTTTCTCTTACGTTTTCTAACGATCTCTCTTTCATCTACTACTAATTTCTCTATTTCTTCGGCGATTGTATATATTGGCTTGTGTTTCATTTTTTTTGTCTTGTCCATTCATTTTTCTCGCTCCTTGTTACTTTCTCTCTCTCTCTCTCTCTCTCTCTCTCTTTATCTTCCTCTCTCTCTCTCGTTATCTTCCTCTCTTTCTCTCTCTCTCTCTCTTTCTCATTTTGATATTCGTTTCTTTCATTTTTTTCCTTTGTCTTACGTCACTTTCTCATATTGATATCTCTTTCTATCGTTTTTCATTCTTTTCCTTCCCTCTTTCTCTTCTTCCTTTGATATTTCTTTCTTTCCAATTCTTTTTGTCAGTTTCTTATTCCCTTTCTTTCTACTTATTCTATTTACTTCCTTATCTTCTTTCCATTTTATGCCTTTTTTCCCACTTTCTCTTTTTCGCTCACTTTCTTTCTCCTCATCTCTGTGTCTTTTTCATTTGTTTTTTCTGGCTATATCCTTTTATAAGCTTAGTTCTTCTCTACGTGATATATCTATATTTAGTTTTTACTCTTTCTTATTTTCCTCGTGTTTTCTTTTTCTTTCGTGTCACTTTCATTTTTTACACTTTTTTACTTGACACTTTAATCTTTTTATATCGATGCCACGTTACATTCTATGTTTTTTTTTTCTTTTTTCGTCCTTTTATTTAATTCTAATCTTCATTCTTTCAAATTGTTTTCCTGTTTTCTTCCAAACTCTCTTTTTCTAACTTATGCATCAATTGCATTCATTTTTCTCTTTCCTTGTTCCTTTCTCGATCTTTTTTTCCTTTGTCTTTTGTTTTTTCTTCATATTCTTCTTCTCATATTGATTCGCTTTCTTTCGTCTTTTGTTATATTTTTCCTTCCTTCTTTCTTTTCTCCATTTGAGATTTCTTTCTTTCGTATTCTTTTTGTTACTTACCTACCCACTTTCCTTTTCCTATTTTAATGCTCATTTTTTCCTTCTTTCTTTTTGCCTTCCTTATTTCTTCTCCTTAATGTCATTTTCTTTCCTTTTTACTCTTTCCTTCCCTTTTATATTTCAACTTTCTGTGTGTCTTTCTTTACTCTATGTGTCTTTTCTTTTTCTCTTTTTCCCTATTTCTTTTCTTTCTTTTATGTTTATCTCTACCCGCCTTTCTCATTCCCACTTTGATTACTCTTTCTTTCTTTTTTCTTCATTCCTTTCTTCCTGTGATGATGGTACAAGTTTCTTTTTTCCCCTTATATTTTCTTTCATTTTATATTGATCTTTCCCTATATTCTCTTTTTCTTCTACATTTTATTACTCCTTTAATATTTCTTTCTTCTTCTTTCTTAATGCCATTTCTTACTTTCATATCTCTTTCTTTAATTTTTTCGTTCCCTTTTTTTATTTCTATCGTTTTCTTTCCTTTTTTGCTTCTCATTTTGTATTTATGCACCTTTTTTCCTTCTTGTTCATCTTTCTTTCATTCTCCTTCATTTTATTCAATCATTCTTTCACTTCCTTATCAATTCCCGTGTATTTCCAACCCCCCCCACAGGATTTTAAGACAATTTTTTTCTCCGATATACAGAATGTCTGAATGTAAAGACCAACCTGCTACCTATTCTTCTATTCGAATATATGCAGAAAATATCTTCTTCTTCTTCTTCTTCTTCTTCTTCTTCTTCTTCTTCTTCTTCTTCTTCTTCTTCTTCTTCTTCTTCTTCTTCTTCTTCTCTTCCTCTTCTTCTTCTTCTTCTTCTTCTCCTCCTCTTCCTCTTCTTCTTCTTCTTCCTCCCCTCCTCCTCATCTTCTTCCGCCTCCTCCTACCCCTCTTCTTCTTCCTCCTCCTCTTCTTCTTCTTCTTCTTCTTCTTCTTCTCCTCCTCCTCCTCTTCTTCTTCTTCTTCTTCTTCTTCTTCTTCTTCTTCTTCTTCTTCTTCTTCTTTTATAGACTTTATCTCTTAGGGATGTTGGCGTTCATAGTCCTTACAATTACCTATATATCATCACCCCTAAAATTTGCTCCATCATCCGGCTAACAAGGTAGGTTATGCACAGTTTTCATCTGTTCCTCTTACCTTCAACATGTCCTGTTAATATCAGATTTTCCAAACCCTCTTTCCTCAATCTGTACCCTAAAAATATTAACTCTTTCTGATATTAACTATAAGTGTTCTTTATGTTTCCATTTCCTCTAAAACTATTTCGTTGTTCCCATTTTCACTTTATGTTTTTCTAAGAATCCTTTTGTTTGATCGTTTCAAGTCTCTTCTTCATCTGTGAAGATATTGAGCAGCTTTCACTTTCATACAGGAAGACTGATATTCGAAACAGTTCAGTACTTTCTACTTTGTATCTAACGAAATTTTTCTCAATCTTAATACCTTGCTTGGCATTTCGAAGGCATCTTTCGCTATCCTAATACGCCTTCAGATTTCAGTGTCGCACAATCTGTCCTCTGCTAAGACACTTCCCAGGTATTCAGACTGCTGCACGTCTTTGAATTCGGTATCCCCAATTTGTAATTTGAATTTTGATCTGTTCTTTAACGCTAACAACCATATGTCTGGTTAGTAAGGATAGATAAGTCCGTAGTCGACGGAACAAATCTTTCTCTCTCTGCTTCTCTGTCTCTCTCTGTCTCTGTTTCTCTATTTCTCTCTCTATGTCTCTCTCTCCATCTATATCTCTCTCTCCATATATATATATATATATATATATATATATATATATATATATATATATATATATATATATATATATATATATATATATATAATGGATAACGGCTTGGATTGAGGAATCGTAGAGCCGAGTTCGAATTCCAGTCGATTCCATTACATTCACTTACGTGCTAATACCCTTGGGAAAGGTGTGGATCCTCTTCTTCTCCCTCCAACTATGGGTAAATAGCAGGACAGACTGGGTTCTATAGCCTTGGTTGGCAACTGGTCTAGGAGAAGGACAACTCTGAATTCAAAACCTGCGGAGGGTCGTTTGGAGACCTTGTGGCATTCGTTGCACCAGGTCCCTGTATTCGTCCCTCCAAAAAGTGTGGATGGCCCTGCACAAAGCCTTCACCACTATAATCAATTCCTGTGTAGCTGTCGGGCTTTCAGTTTCTGGGAACTGATCTGTCTGACCCTCATACGTCGAGTTCGACGTGAGAGCTATAAAAATAAAAAATAAAACGTATATATATATATATATATATATATATATATATATATACACACATACATATAATTGGAAGGTCAAATGAATCTCTCTCTCTCTCTCTCTCTCTCTCTCTCTCTCTCTCTCCGTAGCGGATTCAACAGATCTCCTGATTTTTAAAGTTAAAAGCTCTATATGTTACTTTTACTTTATTTTATCATACGGGTATTGAGCACATTTTAATTCAAATGTTTCCGGGACTGATTCAACTCTGACCATTAACCTTTTATGTAATATATATATATATATATATATATATATATATATATATATATATATATATATATATATATATATATATATATTAATTTTAATATAATAATAATTTTAATATTTCGGTCTCTCACGTGGTACGACGTCGCCGAACCGCATCATGGATTTAAGACCAGTGTCTGTTATTCCTCGACCTAGATCTTCGCATAGCAATCTTCTATGTCAACATAACAGAATATCGCCTTTGATGGTGAATGTCTTTGTTTAAATGTCCGTATAAGCACTCTGAAGATGGCTCATGTTAGCCGAAAGCTTAGATCAAGGAAGAGCTTAATAACATTATCCAAATTTTGGACAATCATTGTCTTTATTTTCACCCGAAATAAAGCAAATATACAGAGTTTAGAGCAGTTCGTGAGCAACCATACTAGACAGTAATTGTCTGTCATATTTAACAATATTTGTTAATAGAATAGAAAATGTCTAAAATCCGGCATATTTCTTTATTTGATGTATGTTTTTTAAACGTTATTTTTTATGGATATTCATGTTCGTATAGATGTTCTGCTTTTTTTTTTTAAACAAATAGAATTTTTCATCCAAATACATGTACCGGCCAGTTTACATTAGGATACGAAAACAGAGCATATATGGATGTTTCGAGAATCGATGTTCCAAAGCACTATGTCGGGCTATTTTTAACCGGAAGTCATACGTGGCCGAGGAGTTAGACACGTCTGAATATGCCCCATAGGGGATACAGGTTCGAATATTGGCGGAGAGCGAATGTTTTCTCAGATAAGCTTTCTCGGTAGCTGTATCTGGATTAGAAATACAGATTAATATATATATATATATATATATATATAAAATTATTAAAGTGTCATACTTGAAATGACGCATTTTTTGTTTGGCTGAGATCCGGTCGTCTAACGAAGTAATCTCTTTCGTATATGAAAAAATATTGACTTATTCTGACTCTTTCTTTCCTGCAAATTTTTTATTACTGTTACTCATAAGCCCAATGAAAATGATTACAGTGAAACAATATCGAGTAATCTTACTGTATGAGTACAAACTGGAACGATCTGCCTCTGAAGCATTTCAGGATATCAAGTCTGCCTTTGGTAATAGTATTGTTGAAATCAGAACTGTGCAGAGATGATTTCAGGAGTTTTGTTCGGGAGTTTTGTCTGGTAGGTCATTATATTCTCTCAGCACGTCTTACAAGAGCTGTCTCTAGGGACATTTTTTTCCAACACACTTCCAAACCTGTAGGAGGATCTATCCCTGTTAAAACAAAGACGCATGTGTTTCATGCATGACGGAGTTCCAGCATTGCCTGAGATCTACCATAAAAGATGGCTAGGTACAGGAGGAACGGTTCCATAGGTTGCACGTTCCTCCCGATATCAATCCTTTGGATGTTTATGTGTGGGACCACCTAAAGCACTTGGTGAACAAAATGATCCGACGGGTTCATGCATGTGTAGAATCAAGCGGAGGACATTTTGGATATTTGTTATAAGTTGCTGTGTTGTGGTACAACGATAGCCTTTTGCACATATGTTTATATGGACATTTTATCTTGTTTGATATGAAGAACACGACCACAAATTTTGTAAATGTATTTTTGATGCCTAATGAAAATGATTACAATGAAAAATGTCGAGTAATCTTACTGCATGTATACACCTGGATCATTCTGCCTCTGAAGTATTTCCGAATATCAAGGTGTCCTTTGGTAATGGTATTGTTGAAATCAGAACTGTACAGAGAAGGTTTCAGAAGTTTTATTCGGGAGATTATAGTTTTGAAAATAAACCAAGGGGTAGACCGCGATCGTTTATCAGACTTGATAAAGTGAATGCTTTATTTGATCGAAATTCGAAAATTACAGCCAGAAACCTTGCATCAGAACTCGGAACATGTCTCACAAATGTTTTTCGGCAATTGAAATCACTTGTAAAAAATTTTAAAAAAATGGATAGATTTGTTCTGCATGAACTGAATGAAATTAAAAAAAAAACAGAAACACGTTGGTTTGAGGTGGGCTCTGTGTTGCTTTCCCGGCTGAAAAAAAGATCCATTTTTGCATTGAATCATTACATGATTAATTCATTACATGATAAATGATACTCTTTGACAAAAGTAAAAGAGTAGGCGAGTGATTAAATATAAGTTAATCATCAAAACAATCCCTAAAATCCCCCCGTACCTTAAAAAGTTAATGATTACGGTATAGAGGTCTTTCAAAGGGATTATTCATTATTCATCCTTGCCTCAACGGAAAACAATAACAGCAACCTCGTATTGTGGAGAAATTGAATGTATGCACGAAAAATTGAAAAAGAACCATCGTAGACTTATGAATAAGGATGGGCAAATTTGGCTTCACGACAACGCACGGCCGCACTCTTCTCAATCAAGTGTCCAAAAGTTGCATAATCTGAATTATGAAATATGGCCTCGTCCTCCGTATTGACCTGATATCTCTCCTACTAATTATCACTTATTTAAGCATTTTGAGCTTTTCATCTGCACCAAATAATTCTCCAATAAGGAAAGTTCATCGAAGCATCTGAACTGTTTATCACAACGAAGGATGAGAACATTTTTTAAAAAAATGGGATCAGGAATTTAGAGGCACGTTGGAGAACAGCCATTCACCATCAGGGTGCCTAATGCAACTTAATAAATTACTTATTTAATTTTTCAGAAGGGATTTATTCATATACTATAAATATGTCATTTCATGTGTGACAACCTAATATATTTGGCCAGCAAACTTCCTATTAAACATCTTTAATTAATATTGAAAACAAGGAAAATTTTATTTTTTTTTACTTAGTTTTTCCCACATCTTTAGCCATTTTTTTTTTTTTTTTTTTTTTTTTTTAAGCGTATCACCCCAAGCAAGGCCGGTGGCCACTATCACGCAAGGGGTTACAGAAGGGTTGGAGGAAGAGCAGATAGGAGTGGTAAAGGAAGGGATGTGGAGAAAGAGAAGGACGGAGGGCCGATCGAGGTAGGGAGGTTACGGGAGATATAGAGCGAGAGCAGATAGGAATGAAAGATGTCAGGAAGTGGATAGATCAAGGCAATTGGAGATGACGATTGACGCTACACTTAAACCGTTGGAGATTGTATTTGTCAGGGAAACAGTAATAGGGAAGGGAGTTCCATAGGCGAGATGTGCGAGACATGAAGCTATTGGAGTAGAAAAGACGTCTACACCTAACAGTTTCAACGGTGAAGGGGTGGGAACGGGATGCCAGCCTCGTAGGACGCTTGAATTCACGAGGCTTAGGGACAAGCGAAAGCAACTCCTCAGAGCAATTACCGTGGAAGTACTTGTAGAAAAGGCAGAGTGATGCAACATTGCGTCTGTGAGAGAGCAACTGCAGACGAGATGACAGATCAGGGCCAATCACATTGCATATCCGTCTCTGGATCTTATCAAGAACCCCGAGGCAACACGCAGGGGCCCCAGACCATAAATGGCAGCAATACTCCATGCAAGGTCGAATGGTAGACTTATAGACTTGGAGGATCGATTCAGGGGAGAAGAATTTCCTGGATCGGCACAGGGAACCAACTTTTCTTGCGGTGGATGATGCAATTGACTCGATGTATTTGTTCCATCTCAGATCAGCGGACAGCGTGAGACCGAGCAGCCGCAGAGAGGAACTCTCGAGAAGTTGGTCCTCAGACATTCTGATGGCATGCAGGGATGGGTTCTTGTGGTGGTTAATGGAGAGCAGTTTTGTTTTAGAGGCATTAAAGTTGACCATCCGTTTCTCTCCCCAGTCCACAACCGATTGGAGGTCCTTTTCAATTTGAGCTGCCAGGTTAATTTTGTCCGCCTCAGTAGATTTGAGCTTGAGGCAGGAGTAAATAGTAGTGTCGTCAGCGTAGATACCGACTTGAAAGGGGTTTGGTTTTTCGTGTAGCATTTCCTCAGGTTTCAACTCTTTAAATTTTATTTTTGTGTCGTTTCGAATAGGAGAGTTTATTTAGAGCCTTCACGTCTTGAGCGCGGCTGGAACTCTTGTGAGCATCTTTCTATTATTTAAGTACTTTCAACACTCCATTTCCACTGTTAAATTAGATAAGGTTGATAGTATGAGAGACCTTTTTAATATATAGCGCCTCTCTAATAGCGAGATGTTTCCGGTAATCTGATTTACATAGAATTTTAGTGATTTTGCCCAGAATTTTTTCAAGGTTTTTTTGAATTTGTAGGTTGAAAGATATTTGTTTTTATAGCAAATTGATCTGATAAGTGATGTGTCTACTCACGAAATTGGTAGTATGCGCGATATAGTTAATTAATTTGTGACAAGAAGCACAGTATTGTACTGTGCAGTTAAATTGATAAGCTATATTAGTCATCGCTAGTTCAGATTTGATGTGGTTATTTTGATTGGTGACAAAAAAGGTTCCCTCTTTCCCATTTTCTGTAATATATAGATTTTACATGTTTTTCGGGAATTACGAAAGAAATATTATATATATATATATATATATATATATATATATATATATATATGTATATATATGTATGTGTGTGTGTGTGTGTGTGTGTGTGTATGTATTGTCAGCCACAGCCACAGCCAGACTGTTTCGCTGTATCACAGCTCATCAATGTGGCTAGATGACCGGTTGCGTCCAGCTTGGATCGAAACCCGACTGAATTGGCGTCAGTCGGGATTCTACCACTAAGCCGTTGGCGCACGGCCAGGATGAAGGTGAATTTAAGCGCATTTATTTTTTAGATAGACACACAGTGACAGAGAGAAATCGATTCGATTTACCGATGAGTCTTGCATTATTAGCCGTAATAGTCACTGTTTACAAGATCACACTTTTTCGTCCTCCGACAGCAATCGGACCTGTATCCTATACGGAACCGTCATATAGCCTGACGTGCCTCAACAGTTTCGGCCACTGACGAGCGTTCAGTTAGCAAGGTCAATTTTACTGTCTTTAAACTTTAATCTTCCATGAATCTCTCACGTACAATCATATCTGCTCATGGCGTATCAAATGTAAACAAATAACGTCACACATTATGAAATGGACAAAGTCCGACAATTATTTTAAGACATTTTTATGTTTATAAATTCTTTTTATACAAACAAATATTGAAGAAAATGCTCTGTTTGTTTTATAATAAACAGTATTAAACAACATTTATCGGACTTTTATATAAACTCGATTGCAATGGAGCAGTTGTATTTATCAAGTTCAATAAGACAGGTACACATTTTCTGTTTTCTCATCCTATTATATCGGGATGAGAAAGATTTCTATCATCGCCACATATTTGCTTGTTTTCTATTCCATTTTTCTTAAACAATGAAAGTTATAACAAATGACCTATATTGATAAATTTTAGTAAAGAAAGATGGTGTCTCGGTCAAAAATCATTCATCTGTAGACTTCTCTGTACACACATATATAGACATGAATTGCGATTACAATGATTCAAATATGGAATAGAAAAAAACAGGCTAATAGGAAAAGGAACAAACCGGAAAAGTGTAACCTAAAAATAATGGAGATTAAATAAAAGCTAAACGTGTTTACTTTAAAAATACGTGTTCTATTTGTTCCTTATCCTAATACACACACACATACATACATACATGCATACATATATATATATATATATGTATATTTAAACATATATATTTAAACATATATATATATATATATATATATATATATATATATATATATATATATATATATATATATATATAAAAGTGGTGCATTATGGGTAGTCTATTTTGGCGGTTACTTTTACCGGAAGTCGCTTATTTGTACACATATATATAGACATGAATTGCGATTACAATCGTAAGTTCAAGATTCAAGATGACGTCATTCGAGAGTCCAAAATATTAACACCAGAAACACATGTATAGATGCAATGTAATGTGTTGTGACTAGATCGAAATGTAATTTTGCTGTAGGTTGCAACACATAACATTGCATATATATATATATATATATATATATATATATATATATATATATATATATATATATATATATATATATAACCAAGTATAGAATTGGTATATACGGAGTAACCGCCAAAATAGACTACCCATAACGCACCACTGACCCTTATATATAAATAGCCGAGAAAATAACAGCACTAGTCGCCTGACGATTGCACTAGCATGAAACAGACTGTCGCCTCTAAGTGCTGAGTTCAATGTCCACTTTTATATTTACACACTCTCTATCTCTGATATTGAGCACTTTATCCCATAAATATAGCACACTTTAAGACTATATTTCTTCTTATATATATATATATATATATATATATATATATATATATATGTATGTATAACCGTATATCGTTAAATATAAGAGAAAGTTAATCTCTATTATGTCTGATCAAGACCCGTTCTAAATTTCGTATGTTTGCTTTAATTTCGGGTGAAAATTAAGACAAAAATTGGCAAACATTTGGATATTTTTTTATTAAGGTGGTCCTTGGTCAAAGCTTTCGGATCACATGAGTCATCTTTAAGAGTGGTTATACTGATATTTAAACAAAGTTATTCACCATCGAAGTTAATATTCTGTTATGTTGACATAGAGGATTGCTATGCGACGATAACGGTCTCGGGATAACAGACGCACATCGTAAGTTCAAGATTCTAGATGACGTCATTCGAGAGGCCAAAATATTAACACCAGAAACACATGTCTAGATGCAATGTAATATGTTGTGACTAGTTCGAAATGTAATTTTTCTGTGGGTTGCAACACATAACATTGCATATATATATATATATATATATATATATATATATATATATATATATATATATATATATATAACCAAGGATAGGATTGGTATATACGGAATAAATTCCAATAACCAACAATTGTTATTCTTAAAAGAGTGCCCAATACAGAGTAGAGCAGATATAGTTATTTATTTAAATATAATATAGATATGTTATAAGATCACTACAAAAATAGCCATTTTGTTTCAACACTTCTGGTGTCTTATCAAGTGATGGTTTGGAATGTAGTATATATATATATATATATATATATATATATATATATATATATATATATATATATATATATATATATATATATATATATATATATATATATATATATATGATTGATATGAGTAAAAATTTCTCACTTGACTGATTGATGTTACATTCAGCATCTCGACTCCAGAGTTTCATCGGGGTATCAGTAATTTGCTCCTTATATTTTTCGATTTGTTTTCTTTTTATACTTTTATAATTGATGCACGTTTTGTTCTGTATTTTTTTGTGCTCTTGTATGCATTTGCGGGCGTCTGCGTTGATGTCTTTATGTGTACAGAGTCGAGATCTTTTTTTTCTTCGTTTCTTTTTCTTTTCAAAAACTTGGACACTTAGGTCAACACCTAGTAGCGACAATCTGATTTCAGCACGTGCCCCGCACTCATGGTCATTAAATTTATAGAAAGGATAATCTCTTTGCTGGCAGGAATCGAACCTGCATTCCGTTTATTCTGGGAAAATACCCTCTCACCATGCAACAAGAAAATTAATCTTTACGAAGAAAAAATCCTGCTACAGTTTCAATAATTCCATTTTGTTTTCCGAATTTTCTTTTTTATATATTATTTCCCCTTATTAATTTTCTTTCAATTAATTTTTGCTTCTCCATTTTTTTATGCTACGATAAATCTCCTTTCGTTTTTCACATGTTTTTTATTATCTTCGCTCCCCTGCCTTGTCATCTTATTTTCTTTCCATTATACCCACAATTTTTCTTTCTCTGACTCGCGTAAAAACCAAAACGCTTTCAAACATATTAATACCAAGTAGAATGGAACAGGCAAGGAATGTAGATCACTTATAATCCTTACAAAGAAAACTCATAATTCTCCACCATCCCGAAAAAAAGAAAGAAAAAAAAATCTCTGTTCTTTCCGCTTTTTGCGAGTTTTTCTAGCCACGTGATCATGTTTATCTTTGCGACAACTCTTGTCTTACTTCCTCTTCATTTCTCTATCTGCACAAATTCTGAGACGTCAAAGAAGTAAAAAGTGTGAGCTTACACGTATAAATTCCGATGTCTCTCCGATTCTTTGACGAAGATCGACTAACAGATTCGTGCCATATCGACCAAGTAAGTAGCAAAACTTCACTCTTGAAGTCTGAAAGATGGTGGAGATTACAAGACAGTTGTAGATAGACGCAATACCTGCAGCACTTCGTGTTGGATAACGAGCAAGAACGGGATGTGTACTATTAACACATGTCCGCCAGTTTCATTGGATAATGTCGTTAACCAATAGACGCTTTTAACGGACATTCTTTGCAGATAACCTGCAAGCTATTGAAAGTGAATTCTATATATCCTAAAAGCATCATGGACGCTGAGCTGGATCTGAAATGAAAGGGAAAGCTTTTAAAGAAAATATGACTGACATTTGGAGTAAAACAAATCTGGCGGGAAATGTCAGAGTAAGATTTTGCTAAACGTTTCCCCCCGGTTGATCAATCGCATACTTGACTCTTAAAAGTACCTCATGAGTATATCATTATATTTCTTAGAAGAAAACAGATTAATAAGTACTGCTATATATTTAGTATATTTCAGTATATTAAGCATATTTAAGTATATTTAGAATATGTAGGCATAATGTGATATCTGTAAGTATATTTACGTCTATTTCTATATAATATACGAAATACATTTATGTAATACACACAGACACACACACACACACACACACAGACATATATATATATATATATATATATATATATATATATATATATATATATATATATATAGTGGCACTGAGGAGCTGTGAAAACAGCGAAACAGTGAGAATGACGCACACACAAATATATATATATATATATATATATATATATATATATATATATATATATATATATATATACGTACATTTATTACATATATATGTATTTAGTATATTTTAATGTATTTAAATATATTTGTACATTAAAACATATCTGGGTATATTTATGGATATTTTTGTTTATATATATATATATATATATATATATATATATATATATATATATATATATTGGCATCCACAGAGAGATTCTTTCGCTGTATCACAGCTCATCAGTGTGTCTAGATGTTCGGTTGCCTCAGTCGGGGATTCTACACTTAAGCCGTTGGTACACGTCAGGGATGAAGGGGAATTTAAGCGTATTCATTTTTAGATAAACACACAGTGACTGAGTGAACTTGATTCAATTTACCCAAGAGTCTTGCATTATTAGACGTAATAGTGACTTTTTACAAACAGACACTTCCTCCACAGAGAGCTCAACCGAAATAATTTTTCAGGTGATATAAACTATTTGTACATTAAAAGATATCTGAGTATATTCCAGGTATATCTATCGATGGTTTATATATATATATATATATATATATATATATATATATATATATATATATATATATATATATATGTCTTGTATGAATGTATGTATTATAGGTTTGAAATAGGATACAGAATCTCGAAAAGGTTTTTAAGAAATTTGAAACATGGAAAATATTTAATTGAAACTAGATTTAATATTATGCATTTTGCTTTTCAAGACTACATATCTCAAAAATAAGCTATGAAATGTATGTATGCTTAAATCATCGTAACGAAAGAAATAATTTTTTGTGTATACTTAAATAATGAAACATAATAGTTTTTTTGTTTCATGAAACCTCTAAAAAAAACAGGTCTCAACCTTCAAAACCTAAAAATAAAATCAGGGGATTTCTAGGTCATGAAGATTGAAAGCTGCTTCTTTGAGCTCTCAGGAAATTATTACCTATGGGATTATAAGTGTTTAATATTCTTTAATGAATAATAATTTTGCTCTGTCCTTTGACATTGAGTTCTCCCTGGATCTATATCCTCCTCGGAATTTCCATACGGATTACCATATTGTATCATTACTATACATACATTATATATATATATATATAATTATTTATTTAAAAATTGTAGAATAAATATGTTATAATATCATAACAAAAATAACCATTTTGCTTCAACACCTACGGTGTCTTATCAAGTGATGATGTTGAATGTAGACTTGGATATATATATATATATATATATATATATATATATATATATATATATATATATATATATATATATATATATATATATATATATATATATATGTATGTATGTATAATATGTTTTATATATTTATATAATCGAAATATATATATATTTAATCTATGTAAATATAGTTAAATATAAGGGGAATATATATATATATATATATATATATATATATTCCCCTTATATTTAACTATATATATGTAAATATAGTTAAATATAAGGGGAATATATATATATATATATATATATATATATATATATATATATATATATATATATTCCCCTTATATTTAACTATATTTACATAGATTAAATATATATATATATATATATATATATATATATATATATATATATATATATATATATATACATATATATATATTTCGAATATATAAATATATAAAACATATTATACATATATTTACATGTAAACATGTAGTTTATTTATATTTAGGATATCACAATACATTAAAATATCACAAGACATTAAAATATCACAATACATTAAAATATACATTTCTTGTAATCACCGTATTTTTAACTATTGATATATCTATCTATTTCGCATATTTATCATATTATGTATATTATACCTATGTACATTAGGACTATTTTAATATATTTAATATTTAATATATTTATTGTATTTACCGTGTTATATTTCGTATATTTAGTTTTAAAAATTTTAAACTAAATTTGAATTGAATCATTAAAATATAGGTCACTGTTTGAAAAATTGTAACACTTTTTCCTGTTTACTGCCATGCATTCCTGATTTAACACTTGTTTATTACATACAGTGAATCCATAGTAATCATATAATATGAAAACGAAGAGTCCGCGAATTGCCTTATTGAAAGGAATACGGACAATACGTTGACAGAAAAAGTATACATTTTTCTCTGTGAGATTAGATAAATCGTGAGAGCACTATTTGGACCTGAACAATTTTTAGTAGTAGTTGACAGATGTTGGCCTGGAGACATGATGTATAATATTAGTTGGGATGGATTTGAATCGTAAACAGATCTATATCTTAGAGCAGTTGTTCCCAAACTTGTAATACATGTTTAATGTAGTTTGAATCTATCAATCCGACGTAGTAAGTCCAGCGTAACAGTACCACTGTCTCGTAGCACCTATTCAGGAATTCTTAAGGTCTTTCATATCAGAGGTTGGCAGTGGATATTTGGAAAGAATATAAAAACGTAGTTTTGCAGGTTTCCTCATCTGACAGTTTAGCAGTAGATCTTCCGAAAAAGAAAACAAAATGGCCGCCTTTATACACATCGGGTCGAATATTTCTAGTCTTCTGATTGGTTAATCTTCTATGGGTATACTATAAAATGAGTCAGCTCATTTTGGTTTGCTCACTAGTATATAAGTACACAAAATAATGTAACAAAACTTTTCTCTCTGGACCTCATTTTCGGAATTAAAATTTGCTCCTCACCAAATATTATGTGACAAAAAGAACATTTAAAATTTTTTAAAAATACACGGAGAAGGCTAAAAGGAGATAACGACGGATTTGAAGTCAGAACATTGTTACAATTTGCAGACCCTAGTTACTATATTCTTAATACGTGTCATAATGCAATCATATCACAATGATAAAAACGATCAATAATTATTTATAATTATACTGTAAGTTATCTCTGCAATTACAACTAATCCATAATAATAATTTTGAAATTATTTTTATTTTTGCATACGAATTTCTTTCTAAATCTTTGTTCTTCAATAATTCCGCCTCTTCCGCCGTTACCCTTTGGGAACCACTGGCTTAGAAAACTCAGCACGAGGAAGCTTGGTTCTCGTTATAATTTGGAATAACCTAAAGATTTGATGAGGTAATGGAATATTATGTGGGTATAATAATGAACAATGACCGTGATAGTTGCTTTTCTGTGTCTGTTCTTTGTACGGATTGCATCTCAGGATCGGCATAGAAAGTTTCTTAACGACAGAAAGTATACCTTCTAAGCGATAGCAGTAATAAAGGGACGAACAGTTTCCACGCAGGAAACAATGGACTTTAATTCACCGAGTAGTTAGTGTGACTGGCGATTGATATTTATAAAGTATTTCTCTTAAAAGATATTTCTTTTGTAGGAAGTAAACTGCTATCGGTCTTTCTAAACTCTTATTTATTTAAAAATGGATACGGCGAGGTTTGAGGAATCGGAGGGCTGAGTTCGAATGTCAGTCGAATCCATTACATTCTGAAAATCGTCTACCATGCATTATATCAAAGCTACAATAACAATTGAATTTTGGAATTAAATGACCTTATGGGTCATTTAATGCGAAATCAATCAATTAATTCTACAGACGCTACATGATTAATATGTCTAATGAAAGTTTCCCGATGTGCTCCATTCTTTCGTTCTTACAAGCCAGACCGTTACATCTACAACCACCGCAGACCCATTTCCTCCATGTTCTAAAGGTAAGAATATGTTCCACTCAGATAGTCTTCTCTTCAAGAATATCAATTTTGGGAAACAGATCTCTGAACGCTACTATTTGAACTTTTTCCCAGTCAGACGTCAATAATTATATATCTCTCTTATCCTCATAGACTTCACTTCTCCTCTTTCCTTTATATCATACACGTGCTTCACCATTACTCTTTTAACGGTCACCATCTATCTTCCTTATAAGGCAAATAAGGACTGTAATCGAATTGTTCTTAATTTTTCACTTTCCCATTTTCTCAATTTCTCCATTTTTCTATTTCTCTTAAACATCTTTATTATTCTTTGTTTGTTTTCGCTCGTAATATTTCTCTTCTGTATTTCCCTATTCCAATATTGCATGTTTTCGTTATCTTTTTCTCTTTCTGTCGTTCATTCTATCTAAAGTTGTATCTCTCTTTCTGATATCTTCATTTTTACCTCACTTACTCTCTCTTTATATCTCTCACCATTGATTTTGTTCACTCTCGCTGCGAGTTTTCTCTCTTTCCCTTTCATTCTCTCTTTCTCTATCTCTTTCTCCCAAGCCTTCTTTGTTTTTCTTTCTCGCTCTTTCAGTCTATTTTTTTTTTTCGTGTTCCATTTCATATTTAATTTCATGTCACCCTTTGTCTGTTATTCTTGATCTTCATATAATCAGCGTTTAAATATCTTTCTGTCGTCATATGAACCAACAGAAATTCCAGAAAGTTAGATAAACAAAAGATAAAGAACTGATAACAAAAAAAAAAACAAGAAAATATCAGTTAAAAAAAAAAAAATCCACGTATTCAATGCCACGTCCATCGGTCGCTGGATTCCTCAGTTTGCTTCACCAAACACCAGACGATCAGTCGGAAGATCCCTGAAAATAAGACGCTTTAATTGATTCCAAATTTGCCGCCTATTTCAAAACGCCTCATTGGCCCGGCTTATTTGACAAGACTTCATTCCAATTAATATGATCGGCAATGAGCGGTTTGTTATTCTCGCTCAGGATTTTATAGGCACAGGTCACAACAAACTGCACCAGAGAGGGCAGTGAACGAAGAAATAGGATATAGAGTCGATAGATATGATGGAGATAAAAAGGCTAAGATAGATAGATAGATAGATAGATAGATAGATAGATAGATAGATAGATAGGGAATAAACATAGAAGGATAATGATCAGATTTAGATTGATAGATAATGAATAAGCATAGATAGATAGATAATGATCAGACTTAGATAGATTGATTGATAATGAATAAGCATAGATATATTGATAGATAGATAGTTAGATGGATAACGAATTATCATAGATAGATGGATAACGAATAAATATAGATAGGTAGATAGATAGTGAGAGATAGATAAGGAATAAACATAGAAAGATAATGATTAGAATTAGATTGATAGATAATGAGTAAACATAGATAGATAATGAGCAGACTGTGATAGATAGATAGATAGATAGATAGATAGATAGATAGATAGATAGATAATGAGTAGACTTAGATAAATAGATAGATAGATAGATAGATAGATAGATAGATAGATAGATAATGATAAGACATAGATAGATTGATTGATAATGAATAAGCATAGATAGATAGATAGATAGATAGATAGATAGTTAACGAATTATCATAGATAGATAGATAACGAATAAATATAGATAGAAAAATAGAGATAGATAGATAAGGAATAAACACAGAAAGATAATGATCAAATGGAGATTGATAGATAATGAATAAGAATAGTTAGATAATGATCAGACTTACATAGATAGATAGATAGATAGATAGATAACGAAGTATCATAGATAGATGGATAAAGAATATATATATATATATATATATATATATATATATATATATATATATATATAGATAGATAGATAGATAGATAGATAGATAAGGAATAAATATAGAAAGATAATGATCAGATTTAGATTGATAGATAATGAATAAGCATAGATAGATAAATAACGATCAGACTTATATATATATATATATATATATATATATATATATATATATATATATTATAAATTAATTGATTTAAAATATGTTTTTTTTCGATACACAGTAATACCATGTTTCAGAAATGAAAGCTAAAGCCCCTGAATTTAATTTTGTTATTAAACCAAAGACATTAATTCCATTTCCTCGTCAAGCGAATTTTGGAGTAACTTATTTTTTTAAATTTACGGTTATTAAAGGCACGGCAAAGATTCATAATTGAAGGTTTCCAAGGATACCGATAAACCCCCTACCACCCCTTGTCTATATGAATGGATTTATCGGTATCTTGGAAACCCTCAGTTATGAATCAGCTTCGTAAACAACATTACATTCATCTAAACCTTTCCGAATCCTCTGCACTGTCCTCAAATTGAACCCCAGATACACTGAAATGGTTGTTCGAGAGTTTCCAGCGCAAATTCGAAGCAGTACCACATGTCCTTTCCAAATTTCTGGCGGAGTGAATTGCATCATTGTGTTTTTCTCACTGACGGTGCCCAACTGACCCTAGTATACTGGGCAGTCGACAAAGACAAAAACAAGCAACGAGCATAACTGAAACATTGAAATGGATAAATTTTATTATTATTATTTTTTTTAAATTTTAGCTTTCACAGATAAATTTCTATTTCTGACACGAACTCAGTCCACACCGGGGTTGATAAGACAGACAAACAATATCTTCGTCTGTCGAAATCGGCTTATCCCCATATGAGGTGATTTTGGATTTTATTGTTTATTAAGTACATTGCTCGTTAATAATAAATAGATTGAGTTTTTTTTTGTGGATTAGTTTTAATATTTTGTATCAGGAGGATTCACTTGGATTACATACCAATAGATTTGTTATCTATACTTTATTATATATATAATTATGTATAATTATATACGTAAGTATGTATGCATGTGAAGTGAGGGGCTGGACATGTCAGCCACGGTAATACTCGCTTTGCGAGTCAAAACCCACTATATATATGTATATATATATATATATATATATATATATATATATATATATATATATATATATATATATATATATATGTGTGTGTGTGTGTGTGTAAAGAGAGACAGATAGACAGACAGATAGATAGATAGATAGACAGATAGATAGATAGATAGACAGATAGATAGAGAGATAGATAGATAGATGTCGAATCTGTCTATATCTGTTCATTATCTATCATTCTTATTTCATGCCAATCCCCCTCTCTATTCCCATGTGATAGTCAACCCCTTCTAGCCTCTACTCTAAGCCTGTTTATCTATCTATCTATCTATCTATCTATCTATCTATCTATCTATCTATCTCAGTCTCTTCAGTATCTATCTATCTATCTATCTATCTATCTATCTATCTATCTATCTATCTATCTATCTCAGTCTATTGAGTATCTATCTATCTATCTATCTATCTATCTATCTATCTATCTATCTATCTATCTATCTATCTACTCCATGCCAATCTCCGTCTATATTTATATATCTAATAGACAACCTCGTCTCGACTCCACCCCCTCGACACAAACTAACATCTTGTAATTTCTCTACCAGATGGAAGTTCTAATATTTCTATAAGCCATCAATCTTCGCTGTCTTTTCTCAGAGGTGGCTGAGGTCGTTGGCGCACTGCATTTCAAACTCTCATACAAGACACTCCTTAGGCGAAATACGTCGGCCATGATGCGTGAACGGGAGGCCCAAAGTAGAAGTTGTCTTTGTGCAATTTATCATCATGTATTTGGGGAAATATGGGCGTTGAATATTTGGGAGGAAATTCAGAAGTAATTCAGGGAAAAGTAAATAAAGTAATTCAAATACAATAAAAATAATGCGGGAAAAATGAAATGACGTGCTATGAAGGAAAACTATATATATATATATATATATATATATATATATATATATATATATATATATATATATATATAAGCAAGTGATTAGCAAATAATATAAAACAAAAATAAGTTGATTTTTCTTAAACGAGGTAAGGAAGAGAGTCGTGAATTGAGGAGAAACTGGCGATTATATGGAGTTTTGTATGGCCGGCATCTGAGGCAGTTAGTGAAAAAAAAGTGTTATTTGTTTAGAAATAGTTGACTGGTAAGTCGGGGTAAGGTGAAAGAAGGTGAAATTTAAACAGATGGAAATAGCGAAGAAGAAGAAAATGATGAATTCTTTTAACTGAAACAATAAAAGAGCTAAGAAGTAAAAAATACAAGAAAAACAAAGAGAATAATATATATATATATATATATATATATATATATATATATATATATATATATATATATATATATATATATATATATATATTCTCTATATCTTTCTATATTTTTTATCATTTCAATGCAAATAAGGCAATAAAGTCACTGAGGTGCTGAGTGTTAAAGAATGTAATAAAATGACATTTACCGCATCCTAAATGCTTTTATACTTAAATATAAAACATTAATATTTACGTTTTTTTGTAATCGTTTCATGCCAAGCAAGGCAATAAAGCCACTAAGACGCAAGGGGTTAGAAAATATGAAAAACAACACAATTAAAGGAAGATAATAATAAAAGAACAAGAATTAAATAGACAAAAGTTGGTGACAGATTATTAAGAAATTTGAGAAAATCTACTATTAAGTAGAGAGGACAATAAAGAACAAGAATTAAGAAGAAAGTGGATAATAATTGACATTGCATTTAAATTTCCCTCATGCAAGGCACCAAAGCCACTAAGTCGTAAAGTGCGGTGGGGGGTTACTAAGTATTAAAGAATATGAGAAAATCTACTATTAAGTAGAGAGGACAATAAAAGAACAAGAATTAAGAAGAAAGTGGATAATAATTGACATTGCATTTAAATTTCCCTCATGCAAGGCACCAAAGCCACTAAGTCGTAAAGTGCGGTGGGGGGGGGGTTACTAAGTATTAAAGAATATGAGAAAATCTACTATTAAGTAGAGAGGACAATAAAAGAACAAGAATTAAGAAAGTGGATAATAATTGACATTGCATTTAAATTTCCCTCAAGCAAGGCACCAAAGCCACTAAGTCGCAAAGTTTTCACTAAGTATTAAAGAATATGAGAAAATCTACTATTAAGTAGAGAGGACAATAAAAGAACAAGAATTAAGAAGAAAGTGGACGATAATAGACATTGCATTTAAATTTACCCCCAATCAAGGCACTAAAGCCACTAAGACGCAAAGGGATTATGGGTAATAGAGAATATTGGAAGATCTACTATTAAGAAGACAGGACCATAAAAGAACAAGAATTAAGAAGATAGAAAATTATAGCTGAAGTATTTGTGTGTAATTTATTTGTCGTTTTGTCTACGTGTAATTGATATTCCTGTGTCACGACTGATTTCACTAGCTGCCAAATAGAATGTTTTCCTCATCCAGAATGGTGTCGACTTAACATTCAATTAATGACAATCATCAAGCCGTTTTATAGTCGACATTTCAAGGACAATCAATCAGCTCAACCAAAGTGCATAGTTATTGCATCAACGATGAAATATTTCGCGCAACCTGCCTTGGCCAAACTTGATAAAAGGACTTGTTTTCCACAGTCGCGAACAATAAATGATTGACAGAAATACGTCGCAAACTATGTAAGTTTTCAAATAATTTTTTTATTAAGATATTCTTGATAAAATCCAAAGAAGACTCTGCAATGATATTGGTCCAGACATCTCGGCTTCTGTCATTTTCCCAACGCCGTAACGTAAGGTTCCTGCGTCTTTTCTATAAATACTTTCATGGCAATTTTTGTGCTGAACTTCCTTCTATGGTACCTAGATTTTATGAATTTAAGTGTAGTACTAACTTAGCAGCAAGGTCTCATCATTTTTCATTTGATATATATATATATATATATATATATATATATATATATATATATATATATATATATATATATATATATATGATGAGAGATAGAGGGAGAGATTGTATAGCGGTTCGGATTAAGAAATCAGATAGCTGAGTTAGAATTCCAGTCAGGTCAGATTCATTATTTTCACTTACATAGGTAAATAGCAAGATAGACTAGGTCCTATCGCCAACCTGTATAGGAGAAGGAAAATCTCTCAGTTCACTGTAGCTGTAGACAGCTGGACTTTGTCAGAAGTATATATATATATATATATATATATATATATATATATATATATATATATTTGTGGTCTATTTAGGCAGCAATCCTTCTGTCATGCATATTTCATTGAATACGACAGACAAGGGGCTCTGATTTAGTTTTTTTTTATACAATTCCTCATGTGATCTAATATTTTTTTTCTTTTCAGATGATAAATTATATAAGAATCTTCTTTTTATCCGAGCGCTTTCGGCTATACATTTAACCATTTTCAAGATTGAAATAGTTTAACTGTGAAATAAGAATTAGTTTGGTGCATTTATGTATTTATATAAGGCTTTTAGTTTTCAAAATACGGTCAAGATATTGTGTCCATTGTTCATAGCTGATATTATCAAGAGTTGTTTTTTTTATTATTATTCCATTATTTTTTTTAGCCTTTTTTTTGTATGTAGATGATGCTATTATAGTTGTGTTGTCAACAAGTATGTTACGAATTATGTCCGGTAGGTCTCCATGAATATTTAAATGAGATCTAATAGAGCTATGGTCAGAAAGGTGTAGAATGAGATGCAGGTTAAACATGTAGTGTGGCTTATATAATTATTTACGAATTTTGATTGATCAGAAATACAATTCCTCAATAGGCATTAATATGTTATATATAATATTAATATTAATGTGCATTTATATATATATATATATATATATATATATATATATATATATATACATATATATATAAATAAATATAGCACATCTTTATTATATATTTCTATATATATTATATATATATAAATATAGCACATCTTAAGACTATATTTCTTCATATATATATATATATATATATATATATATATATATATATATATATTAAAGACCTATAATTTAAACGGGATATTGGGTAATGTGTATAATTAGTACCGGAATTTTATAAATATATTATTACTGTATTTTTTGTATACCCTTTATTAAAATAGTTCTAGATAGAAACATATCATTAATAGTGGAGTTTTAATTTTCACGGTATCAAATTTTGAGTTTTATATTTTATAATTAAAAACGGATTTTGTGAAAGCCATTAATGGTCGAAACGTCCAACCGATTTTTGATGACAATAACCTTTCCTTATTTGGATCAAGACGTATTGAAGTAAGCACACTTCAAACTCTGTTCGCCTTTTCTCTATTCTAAATACAATTCCCCAATATGTGAAGATTTTCAACCTGTAAATAAAACGAATGATGTCGAAAAGAAGATTCTTTTCAAACACACAAAAAAAACTGATGTTATTACATTCGTCTGTTTTCGAAACTAACCAAAAGAAAAAAAAATGTGTAAAACAAGGCCTTCGAATTAACTATAAGCTATCTGAAATGGACTTCACATGTAAGACAGCCAGTGAAGAGAAAAGCTGGCTTCATAAATTATAGAATAATGAAAAAAAAAAAAACGTCTGTGGGGAGATACTTTAAAATACCATTTTTAGTTATATATAACCTCTACGTTGATATCACAGTAGACTGAAAGCCAAAATTGTCCCGGCGTTAATACGAAAGTATACATGTAATTCGAAAGCAACCAAAAGAACAAGAAATAACGAGAAATTGAAGAAAGGAATAATTTTAAAAAATGGTTAAATCTTAAGTATATTATCTGAGATTAATTTAATCTCGATTTTTTAAATTTTTTAACTTCCATTGCCTTCGCAAGAGCAGGTCGTTTGTACATTCTACAAACGTAATATTATAAGTATGGTTCAAGAGTAATTATATCGATAATTGATATCTGTTATTCTTTCTAGAATAAAAAGTGAAGATAGCGACCTTCCTTCTTTTTTATGGGCTCCGTTCTTTCAGGAAGTAGGTGATGATGGCACTCCACTTCCCCCTATCCTTTGTATCTATCAATAAGTTTCGTCCCTCTGCTATCTCCCCCAGACCACGTTCTGTCATCCACTAGCCCGCCATGGATTGCTTTCCCATGTTTCTCTCCCTCTATTCGACCTGGGAATATCAGATTCTTCAGGCTCTCCTTTCTCATTACATGTGCCAGAAACTTCAGCTGCCTCCTTCTTAAGTATAAGCCTCATCCTTGTTTGCATCCTCTCCAAAACCTAATCGTTATTCACACGCTCGGTCCATGATATCCTCGGCATCCTTCTGTAGAAACACATCTCCGTCGCCTCGAGTCTCTTCTTCATCTTTGAAGAGACACTCCGGTATTCGCTGCCGTTAAATATAACAGGTGCCACGTAACAACTCGGTACCCTTTCTTTGCTACCAAAGAAAACCTCCTGTCTCGCAATACTCTGCCCAGCTTTTGGAATGCGTCCTTGGCCATTCCAATACGTCTATGGATCTCAGTGTCGGATATACTGTCAAAACACTCTCCAGATATTTAAACTTCTGCGCCTGCTTGATTGTAGTGTCCCCGACCTGCAAATCGTATTTCGGGCTCATCCTTTTACTGATGAACATGCATTCTGACTTCTTGTAGTTCATGCTTAGTCCCTTCTTGACGCTCTCCTTCGCAACCTCTGAGAGAGGGTTTGTAATTTCTATTCCGTGTCTGCTGTCAATACGGTGACTTATGCGTATCTTATTTTGTTTGGGCACCTCGACGTGGTGTAATGGTTAGAAAGCTTGTCTTGCCAGATCAATTACGAGTGAGTAGTGAGTTCGATCCTCACTGGGTGCCCCCATACTTTCGGGCTTGTGCCACATGTAAGCCGGGCTTAGAAAATCACTATCTTATGATGTTAAGATTGTGGAAGCCAATGCTGAATCCCGGTAGAATTTCCTTATTCTCTCAGAACTGCCTCGCTGTATAGGTTGAATATGTCCGGTGAGAAGATGCATCCTTGCCTTACGCTCCTTTCTATTTTTGTATATTTGCTGAACTCGTTAGGAAAACTAGTAAACAGTCGTCTCTTTCCTTGCCCTATATACTTCGGTATCAAATATTGACTCCACTAAATACTATGCATTTACAATTTATAATAGTTGATGTACTAGTTTTAAATTGTCTTATTCTAATAGGTATA
This sequence comes from Acanthosepion esculentum, assembly GCA_964036315.1. Lineage (NCBI taxonomy): Eukaryota > Metazoa > Mollusca > Cephalopoda > Sepiida > Sepiidae > Acanthosepion > Acanthosepion esculentum. The sequence continues at coordinate 2,470,629 of OZ038505.1, forward strand.
TAATTGATACAGTTATTAGTACTTCTTGACTACGTATTCTTTTGGAATGCGCATTTAATAACGGACCCACTTCGGAAAAGAACAGAAAAAAATCAAGGGAGAAAATTTATGAAACGGAAAATGAATTAACTATAAGCTATCTGAAATGGGCTTCACATGTAAGACAGCCAGTGAAGAGAAAACTGACTACATAAATTATAGAATAATGAAAAAAAAAAAATAAATAACGATTGTGGGGAGATATTTTAAAATACCATTTTTAGTTATATATAACCTCTACGTTAATGATATTGTAATATGAATTTAGGTAAAAATATTTGAATTCATGGTATTTGAGCAAACAGTAAACAACAATAGAGAATAATATTGACAAAAAGAAGAAGGAGGAGGAAGAGGAGGTGGAAAAAGTAGAAGAAAGATGAATTTTGAGAGGAAGTAAGCTTGAGATTTGAATAAAGGAAAAAGAAGAAAAATAAGAGAAAAAGGCGATGAAAAGAGAAAGAAATCGAGGACAAAATTTAATCGAAAAAGAAAGTAAGAAAGAAAGAAAGAAATGGAAAAAGAAATGAAGAAAGTAAGAAAGAAAGAAAGAAAGAAAGAAATGGAAAAAGAAATGAAGAAAGTAAGAAAGAAAGAAAGAAATGGAAAAAGAAATGAAGAAAGTAAGAAAGAAAGAAAGAAAGAAATGGAAAAAGAAATGAAGAAAGTAAGAAAGTAAGAAAGAAAGAAAGAAAGAAATGAAGAAAGTAAGAAAGAAAGAAAGAAATGGAAAAAGAAATGAAGAAAGTAAGAAAGAAAGAAAGAAAGAAAGAAATGGAAAAAGAAACGAAGAAAGTAAGAAAGAAAGAAAGAAATGGAAAAAGAAATGAAGAAAGTAAGAAAGAAAGAAAGAAAGAAATGGAAAAAGAAAGTAAGAAAGAAAGAAAGAAAGAAAAAGAGAATGTAAAAAAAGAAAATAATAAAGCAATAAAAAGTAAGACAAAAAGAAAGACAGACAGAAAGATGGAAAGAAAGTAAGAAAGAATGAAAACATGTTTTCAAAAGTGAAATTTGTGTCCTTATTTAAAAATAAATAAATAAATAAATAAATAAAGAAATGAAATAAAAATCACTGCAGACAAAAATATTGGATGACGCAACATACAAATATGACAAGATTAGGTTCCCCAAAAAAAGAAACTTGTGTCATAATTGACAAAGTAAAAAAGAGAGAAAAAAGTAAGAAAGAAATAAAGAAAGTAATAAAGTAAGTAAATAGAAATAAAGTAAGAAAGTAAGAAGGAAATTAAGAAAGAAAGTAAAAAAAGAATGTAAAAAAGAAAGAAATTAATAAAGATATAAAAAGTAAGACAGAAAGAAAGAAAAAAGAAAGACAGAAAGTAGGAAAAAAAGAAAGAAAACATGTTTTCACAAGTGCAATATGTGACCTTATTTAAAAATAAAGAAAAAGAAAAGAAAGAAATAAAGGAAGAAAGGGAGGAAGAAAGAAAGAAAGAAAAAAGAAAGAAAGATGGAAAGACAGAAAGGAAGAAAAGAAAATCATTGCAGCCAAAAATATTGGATGAGGAAACATGAAAATACAACAGGATTAAGTTCTAAAAAAAGAAAATTGTGTTATAATTTAAAAAGTAAAAACGAAAGAAAGAAAGTAAGAAAGAAAGAAAGAAAGTAATAAAGTAAGTGAAATGAAATAAAGTAAGGAGGAAAGTAAGAAAGAAAGAAAGTAAGAAAGAATGTAAAAAAGAATGAAAATAATAAAGAAATAAAAAGTAAGACAGAAAGAAAGAAAAAAAGAAAGACAGAAGGAAAGAAACTAAGAAAGAAAACATGTTTTCAAAAGTGAAATGTGCGTCCTTATTTAAAAAAATAAAAATAGAAAATAAATAATTAAATAAATAAATAAAGAAAGAAAGAAAGAAAGAAGGAAAGATAGAATGACAGAAAGGAAGAAAAAATCACTGCAGACAAATACGGATGACGTAACTTGCAATTACAACAGGATTCTTTTTTTACGGATGCCTTTTATACTATCAGAGAATAGGCTCTTAGTTTTCTCCAGCAATGATGAACGGTCGAATTCAGAATCATTCACGTGACCTTGAGGGGCTACGACATTTATTTTCCGATCTGCAAATCTTGCTAGCCCATCGCGATTCTGTCGTTCATTTATGGCAGATGTTTTGGTTGAGCCACATTCTTTGGTTCCGCCAATTCAAACTTTCGTAATTAGGAATCGCCAGTCTACATACATTAAATCCGACTAAGAATACAGTTGTACGCTCCGGCCTTCTTCAGACTGGAATTTCGAAATGAACACTTTATTTCGTCCACCCGGGGTAGATTGCTCTAGTTCCGGGTGTCTCAGTTATTTGTCACCAAGAGGAACTGTCCAAAACATGAACTAAGATTTGGAGATGTCAATATTAACGAAGTTTTGAAATTTACATATTGCATTTTTTAAGAGGGAATAGAAAACGACATACCGAAATCGGAAGATTCATTAGCCACTACATGCAGAGTGTTACAAACGAAATTACAAGACCGTACTAGGGAGTTGCAAGAGATGTGTATTTTCAGAATAGATTACGGTTTGCTCTAGACTTAAATTGACTATTATAGGGCACGCGGAAGCATAATCTCAGGAGTCTATTCCGAAATGCAAGTGTTTTTCGGAATAATCTATCTGAGAAGAATTCACTCTCCACTAATAGTATATATTAAGGGAATGAGGATGAATCGACCCAGTGGTGAAATTGACTCCCGAACTGGGTTCATTCAAAGGAGTATCATTGATGCTGATATAGAATAATACTCTCCACACTCTACAATGGGTAGGTGTTCATTATCAACCTCACTTCTTGTTTTCCTTTTTTTTTTTTAACTGGACTCACATAAAATCAAAATCTATTGTTACTGGTATAAAATAATAAATGTTTTTCTTCACCAAGAACACACACAAATACACACACATGAATCTTGCATAAGCGTTTGCGTTGACGCAGTAAGTAATTTTAATCGTGAGAAATATTTCTTGCTATGTAATGTATTCCTTTGAAAGTTCTAAACAATTAAAGAGCATAATAATTGAGGTAAGATCCGGTATACAAACAAACAAACATGAAAGAAGAAAACAAATCCGGAAGTTTTGGCGCCAAATTGACGAAAATGTCGTCTGCCATTTACTAAATCGTTTCGCGGCTGAATTTGCCTTTCAAACGTACCTGCAATAAGATCAAGCGCAGCATTGTAAATGACGGAAGACATCGCGTGTGGATTTACACATCAATTATTTTCTTTTAACGCTCAAATTTCCGGCTCTAACCAATCCTTATTTTTCCCCACACCGATCACCGCATGTCGGCCGGCTTTCCTGCCGTCAAGATGCCGGCCTGTGTTGGCAAAAATACGCACGTCTGTTTTTCGCCGCCTCTTCCAAATTCCATGTATTTTTTTGACATCAATGTTGCACAGAGTTAGAGCCGCTTTATTTTATTCTTTTTTCCGAATTCTTTAGTTATTTTGACGTATATTCTCTTTTTTTCTTTCTACCAATAAATCGTCTGCTTTTCGCCCATATCATTCCATTATGGCGTCTTTCATTTTTTTTCCTATTTCGTTATCTTTATTTCTCTATTTTATTTCTTTTATATCTTAATAATGTTTTGCTTTTTTAAAATTTAAGTTTCATTTTTATTTTTCTTATTGGCATTCCAGCTTTCTTCATTCTTTTTATTAGACTATTGTTTCTCTCTAATTATTAATTTTCCTTTCTTTGTTTTACGTTCTGCTCATCTTTCCCACTATTTTCGAATATTGATTTTCAAAATGTTCTTCTTTAATGAATTTTGTTCTCGCTCTTTTTCTTTCATGAATGTTTTCTTACTTTCTTTGATGATTCGCATGTCTGTATTTTGATTTTTACTGTTTTACAATTTGTATGTCATTTTGAAAGCGTTCATTTGTTTATTGCAATTTGCACTTCATTTTTCCTCTGTTTCCCTTCTTCTTCCGAAGAGTTTTAGTTTTTTTCAATACTTATTAATTTTTTCAATTCTTATTAAAAATTAATTCTTTTCTGTTTTTCTTTTACTTTTCTACTTCGATGTAAATGTTTTGTTTTTTTTTGTTTTACGTGTGTCTCCGGAACATTTTTGTCTTTTTCTTTCTTTCAGTCATCCCTACGCTTTTTGTTTGTTTGTTTCTCATTTTTGCTGGAACTTACGTCTTTTCCATCAAATCATTTATCAATTCTTTCTTAATTTCTTCTTCTTTGCCGTCTTTTTTCTTTCATTCTTTCTTATTTCTTTCTTTCTTTCTTTCTTTCATTCATTCTTTCTTATTTCTTTCTTTCTTTCTTTCTTTCTTTCATCCTTTCTTATTTCTTTCTTTCTTTCTTTCTTTCTTTCATTCTTTCTTATTTCTTTCTTTCTTTCATTCTTTCTTATTTCTTTCTTTCTTTCTTTCATTCTTTCTTATTTCTTTCTTTCTTTCTTTCATTCTTTCTTATTTCTTTCTTTCTTTCTTTCTTTCATTCTTTCTTATTTCTTTCTTTCTTTCTTTCTTATTTCTTTCCGTCTTTCTTTCTTTCTTTCTTTCTTTCTTTCTTTGCAATTTAATTATACCTCAGCTTTGTTATTTCAATGCTAACTTCTCAGTATATTTGCTTTCTTGCTTTCGTTTTCATACATTCCTCTCTCTGTTCTTTCTTTCGTTCTTTCTTTCTTTCTTTCTTTCTTTCTGTCTTTCTTTCTTTCTTTCTTTCTTTCTTTGCAATTTATATATCAGATTGATCATTTGTTTAGTTTCCTTTCCGTATTGTTTTTGTTTCTTTTCTTCGATTTTATCATTTAAATTATTTCTTGTGTCCCTATTTCTCTATTTCTTTCTCTTTCTCACACACAGGCACACACCCACGCACTCACAAACAAACGCACACTCACTCACACGCGCGCACTCACAAACACACGCGCAAACTTACAGGCGCGCGTGCACACACACAGACACACATTTATGCGCGAACATACACGCGCGCGCACACACACACACACAAACATACGCGCGGGTGCACACACACAGATATATATATATATATATATATATATATATATATATATATATATATATATATGTCATTCACAGACAGTACTGTTTCACTGTATCACAGCTCCTCAGTGCGACTAGACTTCCGAATGCCTCAAGCCAGGATTGAAACACAACTAATTTGGTGTCAGCCAGAGCTATCTTCACTCGGTAGAGTTACACAACTAAATCTAGTGTATTGTTTTTACAAATGTAAACAAATGCCAATCAGCCAAAGTTGTCCATTCATTTTACTGAAGAGTATATATATATATATATATATATATATATATATATATGAAAAGACAAGATATACATATATATATATATATATATATATATATATATATATATATATATATATATATATATATATATATATATATATATGAAAATACAATCTATGCTTAGTTTTAGCCGTAGCGTTTCGTCATACGACTCACTTTATCAAGGCAAATGTGATGATTTCATTTTGAAATCTATTTAACTGTTACTAAAATTTTTTTAAATTAAAAACACTCATAAATATTCGTCAGGTTAACACCTAAACTTTTCAGTCAACCCGATGAATATTTATGAGCGTTTGTAAATTTAAAAACTTTTAGTAACTGTCAAAATATACTTCTTTAAAAAAAAATCATCACATTTACCTTGGTAAAGTGAGTCGAACGACAAAACACGTTTGTCAAAACTAAGTATAGTTTTCCTGTTGACATTTCATTCATCTTTTCTCGTATATATATATATATATATATATATATATATATATATATATATATATATATATATATAATATATATATATTTCAGTGGCTACTCTAGGTTATCAATGTTTGTAGGAATCATTGCAATCTTTAACAAAATAAATTATTTGTATAATTTAAATGCAAAAAGTGTTATCATTTACTCTAAATAAAATATATATTTTTTCAAAATATCTGAGCATGAAATGAAAAAGACAGTTTCTGGTTTTTTAATATAAATTGTAATAATTCTATAAAAACAAACATTTATTTAAAAAAAAAAGAAGAAAAAAACAACTTCCAGACATGTTATAAAACAGTGAGGACAAAGTCTTTGATAAGATTGTCTGTTTATTTCCCCCTTTCTACTTTTGGTTATCAAGTCACTGATGTTAGAAATAGGAATAGTTGTTTTAGGTCACAAAGTAGAAATGTATATTTTACTCACTGAAGCTAAGTGTCCGGATTGCGGTCTCTTCATTTTAAAGTCAGGAACATTTTGTGTGGGTCAGTGTGCGTGTGTATGCGTATCTGTGGACACGTACATAAATTAGTATATTTATGAAATCTCTTCCTGTGAATTTTTAGTTTCATTTATTTTACGTTTAAATCAGTACTGCTGACTGATTTCACATTTCCTCAGGACTACCCCAAATCAAACTACTCATCCCAAAATTCCAGTCTAGTTAAGGCTGCCACTTTCTCTGATTTTCGTCGATTTTAGGTCGGACTAAATTCAATATTCCCTTCTTCAGTTGATACATTCCGCTAAAACATCGAACCAGTATCCTACAAGGAAACGTCATATAGTCTGACGAGGTATACATTTAAGCTTACAGCTACATTGTCCGACTTTTCATGATATATTATGTTATTTCTTTACGTTAAGATAAGATTCGAACAGATATGAGTGTTCGAGAGAAATCATGGGAAGCTTGTAGGTCAGAAACAGTAATTTGACTTTGCTAACTAAACGCTTCCTCTGTAGCCGAATGCTATAGCACGTCAGGCTATATGACTGTTGCTGTAGAATACAGGTTCGTCTGTTGTTGTAGGACACATATTTCCTTTGGATTTCTCGGACATTCAGTCGAGTAAATATTATAAATAGGGTTTATTATAAACAGATCATTTACTTAAATATTTGTTTCTATAAAATAACGTATAAACAATACATGCATATATATATATATATATATATATATATATATATATATATATATATATATATATATATATATATATATGTATATATAAATAAAAAGGAAAGAACAGTAAGATATAAAATCCGGTGTTCTTATAGATATTTTTATTTTTACACAATAGTGCTCTATGTAAATTTAAATTTACAGAGCATTAATATTATAAATTAATAGATTTAAAATATGGTTTTACCGCTACACAGTGATAACCATGTTTCAGAAATGGAAGCTAAAGCCCCTGAATTTAATTTTGTTATTAAACCAAAGACATTAGTTCCATTTCCTCATCAAGCGAATGGTTTAATAACAAAATTAAATTCATGGGCTTGAGCTTCCATTTCTGAAACATGGTTATCACTGTGTAGCGGTAAAACCATATTTTAAATCTATTAATTTATAATATATATATATATATATATATATATATATATATATATATATATATGTGTGTGTGTGTGTGTGTGTGTGTATGTATGTATGTGTGTATGTATGTATATAATACAAGTAGTAAGGATATAAGCTAAATCTTAAGATATGAAATAAGTTGAGGGCTCAATGCCAATTCCGACAGAATTTAAATATATTAAAGTCATACCATTGATATATTAATATCCAAATTCTCTTCTCATACTTTCAGGAAATGACAATCATCAGTCCGATGATATATGAAACCAATAGCTATAATCTGACTTATATAATCCATGGGTGACAGGTATCAACTTCACCGGATGTATGTTTTTAATCAAATACTTGTTCCTATGCCTACGTACGGTCCTCAGGCCGCTTCACTTATCCAACAGCTGGTCATCCATTCGCTGTAGGATTAGTCATTTTTTCCCTTTCGCACAAATCCAGCCTGTTCCATCTCCGGTATATAGTATGGCTTTAGCCAGCATTTTTCATAGTATTTTCCACACGCACCGCACATACGCAAACAGACACACGCATATACTTCTATAAATGATAAATTTGTTTAATACACATCATTGTGTCAATATAATTTTTTTTTCAAACAGTGAAAACAATATCTACAGCTTAGAGATCAATAGATTAACTGCTGAAAATATGAATCCTAGGAGGCTTAGTTTTTTAAGTACCATATTTTTTTTAAGCTTATCACCCCAAGCAAGGCTGGAGGCCACTAGCACGCAAGGGGTTACAGAAGGTTTGGGGGAAGAGCAGATAGGAGTGGTAAAGGAGAGGATGTGGAGAAAGATAGTGGATCGATCAAGGCAAGGGGGTTACAGATTTAATATTTTAAGTACCATATTTTTTTTAAAGCTTATCACCCCAAGCAAGGCTGGAGGCCACTAGCACGCAAGGGGTTACAGAAGATTTGGAGCGAGAGCAGATAGGAATGAAATGTGAGAGGATGTGAAGAAGGGAAGTGGATAGATCAAGGCAACTGGAGATGTCGATTGACGTTACACTTAAATAGTTGCCGATTGTATTTGTCAGGGAAACAGGAATAAGGAAGGGAGTTCCACAGGCGAGATGTGCGAGACATCAAGCTATTGGAGTAGAAGAGACGTCTACATCTAACAGTTTCAACCGTGAAGGGGTGGGAACTGGATGCCAGCCTCGTCGGACGTTTAAATTCATGAGGCCTAGGAACCAGCGAAAGCAGCTCCTCGGAGCAATTACCGTGAAATAGGTGATGGGATATGCGTTGATATCGGATAAATATGAAAAATTCCAGATCCGATTTCGAAATCCATTAAGGTTTGTTAGATTCTTTTGAGCGCAAATATCCTTGGGAAAGCTATGAAGCCATCTCTTCTTAAAGACCTATGTGTTTAATAGCAAGACAGTCTGCATTGGTTAGCAACCCGTCTAACATAGAAAGAAATGGCAATGTATGACGGGAAAATATTCTGTCTGGTAAGTCATGCATCGAAAGAGACATAATCAGCCAAACGTGTATCACGCTTGACATTTGTCTGATCTAAATGTAAATTGTCTAATGGATGTGTTCTCCCGGCTTTCAAATGCCATTGTCAAAAATTTCTATTTGTTCTATTTGTGCTTTATCAGTTTATTTGTTTTCTTTTATGTTATGATTGGCGGTTTTAATCCTAACACCATAAGGTATTAACACAGGGTCGATAGCATTCGCAGAAAGAAAACTACAAAAATATATCCATAATATAGTAACGCCAAGCGAGAAGAAAAGATAAAAGATCAATGCAATAAGACAGGGTGCATAGTTGTTTGTACAAAGTTGAACCGAAATTGCGAATTGCAAATCGGAGTTACCAAAATCAAACAATTGCGGAAGTTTAAATATCTAAGAAGTTTAAATATCTAAGCAGAGGATAGAAATTGTGACATTGAAATCTGATGGCGAATTGGGATAACCAAAGATGCTTTCTAAAATCTAAGCAGACTACTAAGAAATAGAAAAAATATTCGCTTGTAACAAGCATAAGCCTACTAAACTGTTACGTGATATCTGTCCTCTTGTATATCAACAACTACTGGGCAATCTCCCCAAAGATGATGAAGAGACTTGAAGCAACAGAAAGGTGTTTCTTCAGAATGATATTGAGGATAACATGGACTGAACATGTGAGAAACGGTTTCAGAGAAATGGAAACAAAAAGGAAACTTATACTTAACATCAAGGCAGTTGACATTTCTGGTGCACATAATGAGGAAAGAGGGCTTGGCAAATCTGATACTCATAGAATAAATTGAAGGCAGGTGAGACAGAGGAAAACAGCGCATTACCTGTTTAGTGAATTTGAGTAAATCTTCTACCTCATCAATCATGCATCGAAAGAGACATGATAGCCGAAGCGTTTATCACGTATGACATTTAACTGACTGATCTAAATGTAAATTGTCGAATGTATGTGATTTCTCGGCTTTCGAATGCCATTGTCAAAAATTTCATGTTTCATTTCTGTCCTATCAGTTTCTTCGTTTTGTTTTTCAGGTATTGTATCATGTCATTATTGGCGGCTACAATCTTAGCAGCATAAGGAATGAAGATGGCACCGTGTTGATAGCATTCGCAGAAAGAAAACTACAATCATTTCTCTATAATAGTGACACTAAGCGAGAAGAAAAGATAAAAGATCAATGCAATAAGACAGGGTGCATAGTTGTTTGCACAAAGTTGAACCCAAGTTACGAATTGCAAATCGGAGTTATCAAAATCAAACAATTGTGAAAGTTTAAATATCTAGGAAGTGTTTTAGCAGAGGACAGAAATTGTGACATTGAAATCGGAAGGCGAATTGGGATAACCAAAGATGCTTTCTAAAATCTAAGCAGACTAATAAGAAATAGAAAAAACTTCGCTCGAAACAAGCATAAGCGTATTAAACTGTTACGTTGTATCTGTCCTCCTGTATATCAGTAAATACTGGACAATCTCCCCAAAGATGATGGAAAAAATTGAAGAAAAGAAAGATGGTTGAGAAAAATGATGCTGAGGGTACCATGGACCGAACATGTGAGCAAAGACAAGGTTTTAGAGAAATGGAAACAAAATGGAAACATACTTAAGATTAGGAATAGACAGCTGAAATTCTGGTGCACATAATGAGGAAAGAGAGCTTGGAAAATCTGATACTCACAGAATAGATTGAAGGCAGGAGAGAGAAACAGCAGATTACTGAACTGGCCTTACGTGAGTCACGCTTAGGCAATCTTGTCTCTTATTATTCTTGACTGACTAGGAAGAGGATTGCGCGAAATAGTCCGAAGTTACTTTCAGTCAATCAATGCTATAAAGCACAGACTCTACTGCTATTTAACCCATAACATTGGAGAGAATGTTGATTCCTTTCTCTGTGAGTACATGAATGTAACGAAACCAATTGGAATTACAACCATCGCATGTCAAGGGACGCAACAGAGTAAATACAGAAAACTCACCATTTGTCTGTACCTATCCTGATGATGACGTAAGAAATTAGAAAGCTTTGATAATATTTCTTCCGAAATTAATTTTACTCAAATTCTAACTGAATTTCCTCATCGTCTGAGAAGAAACATTCGTAAAGAGTGTGTGTGTGTGTGTGTGTGGTGTGTGGTATGTGTGGTATGTGTGTGTGTGTGTGTGTGTGTGTGTGTGTGTGTAAATTTAATTTCTATAATTAAACTGAAGGTTTTAGTTTCTATTTTTGAAACATGAGAACTCTTATGTAGCGATGGAATCATATTTTTAATGAATAATTATTATACATACATACAAACATATATATATATATATATATATATATATATATATATATATATATGTGTGTGTGTGTGTGTGTGTGTGTGTGTATATATATATATATATATATATATATATATATTGAATTGGACAGAGTCCGACAATTTATTTACAGACATTTTTGATATGTTTAACGTTCTTTTTATAGATACAAGTATTTAAGTATTTCTCGGACATTCAGACCAGTAAATGTTATTTAATACTGTTTATTAGAGCATTTATATATAGCCGAGTGGATAGAACGTTCGCTTTCTGGCTATGAGGCCCGGTGTTCGGATCTCACCACGGTTGATTTTTCAGGAAAGAGACTTCCTGATGTTATCGATCTGGAGGGAGCAATACCAGCGTGCGGCACCTTTGGAAAGTACCTGAAAACCATACCACGTGTTGACCCATACCACTGGTTGACACTCGTGAGTGAAATAAGGTTGTTGTCAGCTGTGTTTGCACAAAGTCACAAATCATCCGGACCGAGGCTGGCCTTAAGATTCTTCATAAAACTTTCTCTAAAATCTGTTCAGCATAATTGCAGTATATACCACAGATGTGCTCTGTGGGTGTTGAAAAAACAAAAAAACTGGACGTCCGGTTCGATCTTCATCTGAATTTTGCAAACCATCTTCTGCAAGTTCTTTCATTCACACATTCCTCTCCATAAGCTGAGTGAATGTTTCTAGCCGCTTCGGCTGCTGAGTTTCCTTTCTTGAACTCATAAAGCATTATGTGCCTCAAATGATTCATGGGTACTTCCATGTTAGCAGGGCTTTAATCAAATAAAATTTAATTTTATTGTTCTCTGAAATAAAATTTGATCAGTTTAAATGCATCTAAACATAAAAATAATGTTCAGCTCCATTAGACATTATGAAATACTCTTTAAATTTCGTTCATTTTAACAAAAAGTTAAAATTCGAACAGAACTTATGGGATGATCAAATATATGCAACAGAGATTTAAGGGCTTTTGGATTAAATAATTAACTCTTACTAAACTAGAATGTAATCTATTGCGGCATAACTCCTGAATATTTTAGAGACGGGATTTCTGTAAAGAATTTAAAACAGGCCAGCCCTAAAATATTATCATTCGCAAGCAATCTATTTATTTATATAATGTTTTCATTTTCAAAACACGGTCCTATATAATGTGCCCATGTTCACATCATGACCGTGTTTTGGAAAATTAAACATTACATAAATACAACAATCTATTTCTGGTTAACAGTTAATATATTTCAACCTTGAAAATGGCGAAATATATAGCCGAAAGCACTCGGAAAAAAGAACACTTGGACAATTTTTATATAATTTATCTACCGAAAAGAAAAAAATATATATTATAATATCACATGAGAAATTGTAAAAAAAAATAAATCAAAGAACATTGTCTGTCATATTCAATGAAATGTGCATATATATATATATATATATATATATATGTATATATATATATATATATATATATATATATATATATATATATATATATATATGTATTCACGAGTTTCATTAAAAGCGATATACTGTTGTTAAATTCTTTATTTGTTCTTGTCATATGTTTTTAGTGAAAATTGTATAAGTGTGGTTGCTATCCAAATACACATTTATATCTATTATCTTTCTCTCTCCCTCTCTCTCCATATATATATATATATATATATATATATATATATATATATATATATATATATATATATATATATATATATATATATATATATATATATCGTATAGATTAAAACTACTGGGTATGATAACAACGTGCATGCTAGGAAGTCAGACAATGAGTAGGATTGTACTTTTGTTCTTGGAACTGAAGGCAAATTTCTTCTTTATTCGAAATCGATTCTTTAATCTCTGTTTTGTTGGAACAATTAATCTGAGACACGAAGCCATTTAAAGCTGACTTCAGATTTCATTGATAGAAGTTTCTTCTATTCGAGGTGAGAAATTTGACAAAAGTCACATTTTTTTTTATTTTTCTCCTCTTTTGGGTTAAATGAATTCCCAAGGAATGTATCTCCAAACATCTCCGAAGAATTCTTTACAATGTCTTTAATTCATATGACATTTATGGTTTATCTGTCTGCGTGACTTTAGTTCAGGATTTTTTAGGTAAGGCATGAGAAATTTCGTTAAATTCTGAAATTTATACGCGAAATATCACATTGCCCCTATACATATATAGGCAGCATATATTTATTCAAGTATATATATATAGTTGGATATATTTCACAAAGGCTGTCTTCGTGAAATTTGTGGAATAAACCCTAGCGACAGGATGGCCAATGCTGACCTTTTCACCATGACTAATATTAATGGTATTGAATCCTTTCTTATGAAATCACAATTACGCTGGGCTGGTCATGTGCTACGTATGCAAGACAACAGTATACCAAAAATGCTCATGTATGGTCAACTTGACAGTGGTCATCGATGGGCCGACCATTGCTTAGATAAAGGGAAAAACAGAAAAGTAACCTCTTAGCTGCGAATATAAATCATACTAATTCTGAGAACACAGCAATTGATCGCAATGAATGGAGGACTGCTTCATACAATGGCATCAAGAACAACGCAGCATCAAACATCCCCAAGCTTCATCAAACTAGGGAAAGAATTAAAATATATGGACAGTATATATTTATTCAAGTATATATTTCATTGAATATTATAGGTTTATCATGTCAATTAATTTTTATAATAATCTATTCTTGTTCTCTAATTTTCTTCGTGATGTTGACTTGAAATTGATCAAAGAAGGTGCCGGGTCTTTTCTTAAACTAAGAACTTTTTATCTCCTCCGAGGTCATCTTCAGTGGTGAACTGCGAAGACAATCTTAATGTATCTGCGATCGTTGTGATGGTGACATTCTGTAAACCGGAGTGAACGCCTTCTGTGATAAAATTATTTTTAATTTAACCATTGTAGCTCCGATGTTTATTTTGTTTTGTTTTTTTTTGTAAACAAGCTTTCAACTCACCACAACGATCCCAGTTACATTAAGTTTGTCTCTGAAATTCATTCTGGAGGAGATCAGAAAATACTTGAGTTAACAAGAACAACGGTGCTTTGCTTAATGCATTTGAACTTAACATAAAGAAGCTACACTATTTACATTATTCCTCATCTTTGTCGCCATATTTATTACAATGTTTCGGCCGTTGTACGCTCCAACCTTCGTCAGGTGGTTGGAATGGTGAACTGAACCCTTTATTCTGCTCACTGGTATAGACTGTTCTAGTTCCACGTGCCATGTTTAATGGATGTCAGTTATTAGTTATTCCCCTCTCCAAGTTCTCAACTGCAGTAACCGGGTATTGAATTCACACACTTTGGGTCCTGTCACTAGATCTAACCAACGTCTTTATCCACTGTGCCATGTGTCCTTGAATCCAACAGAGTCTACAACGGCAGAAACGTTGTAATAAATATGGCGACAAAGATGAGGACACTAGTCCGAATAATGTAAATATTGTACATAATACTTCATCTCAGAAATATAGACAGATAATCAAGAAGCTAATTAGAGAAATACAAAGGATTTTTATAAAAATAAATAGATATAATATGTCTATATTATTCAATGAAACATTTTGTTGCAACACTTTTGGTGACTTCTCAAGTGATGGTGATCAATGTAGAGGTTCTACATTCAACACCATCATTTGGAAAGATACCAGATGTATTGAAAAATAATGGCTATTTTTGTAGTGATTTTATAACATTTTTATGTTATAATTTTCGAATAAATGATGATATATATTCACTTTCCTTTATATATATATATATATATATATATATATATATATATATATATATATATAGATAGATAGATAGATAGATAGATAGATAGATAGATAAATAGACATGTTCTCCCGATGAATGCTGAGAAGAGCATGAACACACGACACGTGCAACGAAGAAGTTTTAAGCAAAACATCAAGTACAGGGGAAATTGTATTCACAGTCTGAAAGAAAAGGTAGAAACCTATGCTGTACCTAATGAGTGAAGTGGGTTGTTTGAATCTAACAACAACAGGACACACTGGAGGAAAGGGAAACCTGGAAAAACAGTGCGTAAGCGACTTAAAGAGTTTGCTTGAATAGAGAGACTACCAAGGAAAGGAAAAGATATTAAATAATCAAAAGTTACTAAGAGAAACATAAGTAAGTTGTTGTAGAGTCATCATCGCCCAATTTCGTAAGAGTCACGACACGTATAAGAGCGTGATGTTAGAATTTGAAAAAGTTTAGTCTCAGAGAAATATATTCTATACTTTTTATGCTGACTGTTTAAATTCCATTTCTTCTTTTGGCGCTCTTTCCCCCAAAACATTGATTAATATTAATGAAGTCGGAGTGTCTTCAACGTCATGTCATATGACTAGAAATGCAATAGATTGATGTATGTAATTTTTCCCCAGTTGAGTCAGTCTAAGTTCCTGCAAAATTTAGGATATATAATCCTGCCTTTTGCCTGGGATTGAACATTGACTGCCTGGCACCGCAGGGGAAACAAATAACTATTTCAATTACCTGTGTTTTTCACGACACTTTTAATTGGGGCTTCTTTTTTTTTCATTTAATTATAGATTTTATTTTAGCATTATTTATTTTTGCGTCTCAAATTAAAATTATATTCCTTTATTCTGTATCTTCTTCTTCCTCTTTAATTCTTCATCTTCTGCTACTACTACTACTAATACTACCTTTTTTCTTATTCTTCTTTAATTCTTCTCCTTCTTCTTTTTCTTCTTCTACTTTTCTTCTTCTTCTTCTTCTGATACTACTACTTATTTTTCTTCTTCTTCTTTAATTCTTCCCCTCTGCTACTACTACTACTACTACTACTACCACTACTACTTTTTCTTATTCTTCTTTAATTCTTCTTCACTTCTTCTTTTTTATCTTCTTCTTTAATTCTTCTTCTTTTGCTACTACTACTACTACTACTTCTTCTTCTTTTTCTTCTTCTTTTTCTTCTTCTTCTTTTTCTTCTCCCTTAATTCTTCTTCTTTTGCTTCTTCTTCTTCTTCTTCTTCTTCTTCTTCTTCTTCTTCTTCTTCTTCTTCTTCTTCTTCTTCTTCTTCTTCTTCCGTTTCCTGTATATTGAACACTTATATAGACATCTTTCCTAACTGGATGTTCAATTTTTTTCAGAGTCTAAGAGCCTTTGTTTCATTTGCCTCCCCATCTCGAAACGGTTTTCCCTTTTCCAACCCACCTTGCAGAATCGGAGAGATCCTCAGGGTTTCTGCCTCAAAATTATTCATATCGCCCACTGGTAACATTAGAAGTTACACCAGTGGGTTGACATTCAAGAATTTAAGTTAAAACACACACACACACACACACACACACACATATATATATATATATATATATATATATATATATATATATATATATATGGATGTGTGTGTCTGTAAAATGAAGTATACTAGAGACAGCCATTATGGAAAATGTGGACCCCAAACCAGGAAAAAAATTAGAAAAATGAATTAAATTAGGGGCCACTTATGAGCAGTTCGCTAAAGGCGAAACTTTTTTTTACCTCTAATTATATGCTAAAAAACGTGAAGAAATATACTTTTAAATACATATAACACACACAGAGAGAGAGAGAGAGAGAGAGACACACAGATATAAATACACTCACACGCATATACTGGTACGCAGACACACACATACACATACAAATATGCATACGTACACTTATATGAAAACACACACATATATATGTTTGTGTGGTAGAAAGGGTAACAAATAAGAAAAGTTTTAGTTTATTTCAAAATATTCTGACGAAGTTTAAAAAAGGCGAAACATGTTACTTTTCTAAACATTTCCTACTTGTTCCTTATTCTATGATTCTGCTAGATTTTGGTCCGTATTTGATTGAAATTGATATATATATATATATATATATATATATATATATATATATATATCAATTATATATATATTATAGCATGACTCTTCGGCAGAATTGAGTCACTGTCAGTCACTGTGTGTTTATCTAAAAATAAATACGCTAAAATTTACCTTCATCCCTGACGGCTTAGTGGGAGAATTTACGACTGACGCCAATTCAGTCTTGTTTCGATCCTAGCGAGAGGTAACCGGACGTCTAGCCACACTGAAGAGCTGTGATACAGCGAAACAGTCTGTCTGTTGATGACAATAATATATATATATATAAAATTCAACCAGCAGTCAAATATTAAATTCATCTGATCTCACAATTGCATCATTGATGAATCTCAGAGTTGTGCTATCTGTAAAGAACCAAAGCATATATATATATATATATATATATATATATATATATATATAATTATTTATTCGAAAATTATAACATAAATATGTTATAAAATCACTACAAAAATAGCCATTTTGTTTCAACACTGGTGTCTTAACATGTGATGATTTTGAATGTAGAATAAAGGGTTTTAAAAGTTTCAAATCAATCAATAAAACACCTCTCTCTAAGGGAAACACTGTTACACTAGCTGGAATGACCACTGAAAATACAAGTATACGAGAATTCAAAAAACTTGACAACGAACTAATGTTATAATAATTATTTAATCCTTTAATGTTGCGGTTAGCTAAAATGGAATTCATTCTAACTAATGAATATCAAATTATACAATAAAATTTGAAAATACACACTAAAAATTACCCATTTTAAAATTTAAATTTAATCTATGTTAAGTTTAAAATTCAAAAATTATCGAGGAAAGAATAAAAAATACATACGTTATTCTATTTATTTTGTTTTTATTGAAATTAAGTTAAAATAAACGTTAAGATGAAATGTTGCTCTGAACTTCATGACAACATAGATACATTTGAAGCATAAACAGGTATAGGGGGAGGATGACATCTTGCAAACGACAATGCATACACAATCAGGTTATAATACATAAACACGGAGACGTATTTAGATATATACACACACACACACACACACACACACAAAAGCGACGATGAAATGAAAGGTACACACAAATGACCATACTGACATACACCGATAAAGACACGTCATACACACACATGCATTGACAAAGACACGCAGATACACCTACCAAGAAATATTAAAGTGTGTAAGTATTATTAAACGAATTTTAAACACTTATTAAAATATAACTTATACGAGCAAATATACATAGATAAAAATGGTAGAATAGATAAAGTTCAACTGGGGCAGAACAGAAAGACAAACATTAGGGGAAGAAAGGAGATTAAAACAGACAGAAATGGGCAGAAAATAGATATATACGCATAAAAATAACTAATCTAATATATAAAAAAGAAAACACCAAACACACAAATATATATAAAAATATATTTCATATATATACCTATATACGCACTAGTGCACATACACGAGTACAAAAACAGTCGGTGAATGAAAATAAAAACTACATACAGGCATATGTGTACACACATTCTTCACTACAGACAGAAACACAGAAAATCCTGCCTACAGACAAACATATACACACACACATATATATTCACGCATACACACATACACAAATATATATCCATATATACACATGGGCACACATACGCATACGTATATGCACATACAGAAGCAAGCATAAATATATCAAATCGCACAGGAACATAAAAACGTAAACTTGTGTGAGGGTATGCGGGTGTGTGTGTGTGTATTTAGTCAATATTCAAGACTGGTTGAATAATGTACACCGATGTCGTTTATTTCTTTTTTTAAATTCTCTCAAATTCACGACTAAATTTCTTAGTGCTGTTACAAAACTGAGTAAGAATTACGCCGTAGTTTTGCTTATTCTTTTATTTTCACAATTACTTTCGAGCTCCACCAAGATCATCTTCAGGGGTGAATTGCTAAGCCAAAAATTAATTTAATTGATGTTTTTAATTTTTCTGTAAATGACTATGAAAATATTGTTTCTGATCTTCATCAATGACCTTCCTGGTGCATTCAGTTCCCAATTAGGCATTTATGCAGGTGACACTACCATTTACTCCTGTTATAATAGAAAATCCGACAGAGGTGACCAAGTTATCCTGACCTCTGCTCTTGAAAAGGACATCAAGTTAGTAGTTAACTGGGACAGGGAATGGTTTGGATATTTTAATGCCTCTAAAACAAAAGTGCTCCCATTTAACCACCAAAGAGAAACATTCCTGCCCGCTATCAGCATGGCTGTCGCTCGACTCTTGAAGAACGTGACATTGCGCTTTCTTGTCCTCTCGTTTCAACTACATTGAATCGATAGCTGCATCTACTGCAAGGAAAGTGTCTTACCGGAAGATTTTTCTCGTCAGAGTCCATCTTGCATATTTTACATATGTGGCATTCGCTCGTTCATCGAATACATTTGCCATATCTGGTCAGGTGAGCCTGTTAATCCTCTCGAGGTTCTTGACAAAATTCAAAGAAGCATCTGCAATATAATTGATCCTGACATGGTATCTCATCTTCAATCACTCTCTCACAGACATGATGTGGCATCCTTCTGTCTTTTCTGAAAATATATTCATGGCAACTTCTCTAACAAGCTCTTTTTCCATGCTGTCTCGATTACATAAGTTTAAGCGTTCTACTTGATTGGCATCTAGGTCCCACTATTTTAGAGTTGAAATAAATGTAACCTCCATTTCTACTACTCTTTTCTCTCACTTTCACTCTCTGTAATCCCCTACGTACTAGTGGAACTCCCGCTGAGTTTGAGGTGAAATGTTACAAAAATTAAAATCAGGATGACTGAAGATATTAATTGACATTGCATTTAAATTTTTGCAGATTAAAGTTGGCTGGAAGGCATAGGGGGATTTTCACAATCGAGAAATGTGAGAAAAAAACTGTTAGCATAAAACTTAAGGCTAGATCTAGCCAGTTCATTTGAATATTGCTGAGTTCTCGACGACTGTCTAGTCTTCTTCTTCTTCTTCCGTGTCATGCTCTTCCAGGATGTAGGGGATCATGGCTCTCCACCTCCCTCTATCACTTGCAGCTCTGAACAAATTCCTTCCTTCTGCTTCCTGTCCCAGACAACGCTCTGTCATCCACCTGCCCAAGTCTGCCAGGTATGTCATGCACTGTTTTCCCTTGTTTCTCTTTCCCTCTGTTCGACTCTTGAGTATCAGATTCTCCAGGTCCTTCTCCCTCATTATGTGCCCCAGAAACTTCAGTTGCCTCTTCCTGATATTAATTATAAGCCTCCTATTTGTTTGCAATCTCTCTAAGATCTCATCGTTGCTCACACGCTTGGTTCATGATATCCTTAACATCCTTTCTTAGAACCACATCTCTGTCGCCTCGAGTTTCTTCTTCATCTTTGAGGAAATCGCCAAACATTCACTGCCGTAAAGAAGAACAGATGTCACGTAACAGCTCAGTATTCTTTTCTTTTCTCTTAAGGAAGAGCTCATCGGAATAATTACCATATATATATAAATAATGGCACGATAATACAATCTCTTAACATATCTTTAAATAAAGATCCGGAGGAACGTTTCGGCTAACTCTTCTTCAGATTTTGTATAGCCCTTCCGTGAACTGATCTTCGGGTGATAGTGATCGATGGATATTAAACTTGCATTCTTTTGCGGCAGGTGATCGATAGTTGTTCTGGACAGAGATGAAGAAATTCAACATAGGGAATTTTAACTTAAATATTTTATTTACGATGACATGTACCTTTCTAACTAGCCAGTGCTGTTTTCTCCCCCTTCCCTGTCGAGCAGTTTCCAGAGACGAAAGATACACGTGTAAGACTCAACTCTTTGAAATCCCTTTCCATATATCTACCATTCCCACGCTCTTTCAGATAATCAAAATCGACTTCCTGTATTTTGTCATGTATCTGACCTCAAAGATCAAACTCAGGAAGTCCGATCATTGATATACTTCTCTAAAAATAGCATGTTAAACTGTTATTTGACATTCTTTACTTTATCATTATCGTGTCTGCAAAGCATTTTACATTTTGAATTTTATCAATTAAAAACTTAGATATTCAACCAATGAAGGCAGAAGGACATACACACGGCTCTTAAATTAAATTAAATTAAAATCAAAATTAAAATTAAAATTAACTTAAATTAAATTAAAAGAAAAATCTGCACACAGACTCAACCACATTTGGAAATCCGAAACTATGCAAGCGGAATTTACTTATTCCCACAACAGTTAGTAAACTTAAATTTTCACAAAAATTAACTTCCCAAAATTTACCATTTAAAGCTTAGATATTTAATCATTGAAGGCAAAAGGACATACACATGGCTCTTAAATTAAATTAAATTTAAATTGAATTAAAATTAAATTAAATTAAAATTAAATTAAATTAAAATTAAATTAAATTAAAATTAAATTAAATTAAAATTAAATTAAATTAAAATTAAAAGAATCTGCACTCTGTAAAAAAATAAAACTAAACAATCATTTTCAGTTAAATACAAAAACAAAATATTTCTAAACTTAAAACGTTTGAATGCACGCAAAACAATAGTGACAAAAATTTTCAACTCATTAACAGTACACATAAATTACAGTGGAAATGCCCATCACAAAATGCCGTCAGTCTTTCTTCTTCAAAACAATTTTCGATTGCGTTACGTACACAAATTCACACCCCCACGTGGTCCATCATCAAACTTCCTCAAAGGTCAGCATCAGGAAAATTTATTTACTCGTTAAATTTCCTTCTCCAGAACAATTTCTTTAAAAACGAAACTTTCCCGGCCAGAGTTTTACACAGCAAAATAATAAAAACAAATGGCTGCTCTACATACAGCATTACAGCGTGCCAATAAAATCACCAACAGATTTTACTATATTTTACTTTTTCATTTTTTCTCATTTTTTTCTTATTACTTCATATTTTGGTTTGCTCTTTAGATGTGTGTATGGGTGTGTTTGTGAGCCTAGAACATAGTACTTACAGTTTCTCTTTTTTTTCTGCCCTTATGTCACAATTACATTTTTTTTTCATCTTCCCTTTTTGTGTCATCAGTCCGGAAACTTCTCTCAGAACCTTTCCACGTTGTTTTGTAACCCTCATTATGGGAAATCCTAGCCAACAGCGCCAAGTTGAGACTATGTTGAAGCTAGTGGTCTCTTGGTCATTCCGCCAATGAATAGATGTTGTATCTTCGTTCTCTTCACTTTGTCTTCTCGACTGGTAACCGCTAGTTGTTTTGGTTCGGATATAAATAACTTCAAGACGTAAATTTAATTTTTTTACTCACGTCGACGTGCACATTTCTAACTAACCGGTGGGGTTGTTCTCACGCTCTAATGGAGAGCATGTTCCAGAGACGAAAGGAACACGTTTACATTGTTCGACGTGTAGGACTCGATTCACTGAAATAGCTTTCTATATCTCTATCAGTTCTACGCTCACTCAGTCAAACAAAATCGACTTCCTTTATTTTGTCTTGTATCTGACCTCAGATGTCAAACTCAAGAAGTCCAAGCAGATAATAGTCCGGTGAAGTATTATATAACACAGAGCTATATCATTAGTGGCTTTTTAATAATTAATACTAACAAGAACGCTGAAAATGATTAGGGGGCTAATAGGGGAGGAGAAGATACTGGTTCAGGATTAAAAGATATACAAATCGTCGTCTTATAGCAATAAATTTGTTTGTTTGTTTGGGGTTTTATGGCATATCAACCACTATGGGTTATTTAATGCCTGATCCAGTATTTACTAGATATATCAAAAACGTATAGCTGGCAACATCATTGTTTCAAAAACGTATAGCTGGCAACATCATTGTTTCAAAAACGTATAGCTGGAAACATCATTGTTTTCCATCACATTTTAGGGGTAAGGTGTTAGTATATTTAGTGTAGGGTTTGGGAGGGAAAGTTAATTGTAAGTTGTAGTTGTTTTGGGATAGGTTAGATGTGATGGGGCATGACATGACCAGCCGATTGATCAGATCGACGGCCTTTTGGTTGGACGTAGTTTATCGTCATACCCAGGACGCGGATGTAGTTTATCGTCATACCCAGGGCGCGGATGTAGTTTATCGTCATACCCAGGACGCGGATGTAGTTTATCGTCATACTCAGGACGCGGATGTAGTTTATCGTCATGCCCAAGACGTGGATGTAGTTTATCATCATACCCAGGACGTGGACACACCTTGGGATTTCACTATTTTCCCATAGCTGGGACCCTAACAGGTGCTACCACCCCGGGTCAGGGTGGACCTGGAAACATCAGATATTAAGAGGTGGTTCCACGCTCCTCAAAACCTCCTGATCAGAGGCCTTGCTGTTGGATGTAGTTTATCGTCTTACCCAGGACTTGGATGCAGTTTAACCTCATACCCAGGACGGTTATAGCAATAAAGAAACCAAATGTATTTGTATAACTAAAAACGAATAAAACAGATTATAGATTTTACTAGTTTTATGCTACGTTCAAGAAGTTATCGCCGAGATGATTTTTTGTGTTTATTGACACTTTTCTGTTTTACTTGTTTTATTATTCTCATAATATTCTTGGTAAGCTAAATTTTGTTTGAAATTACTCTTGCTGAGGGCTTCAAGTTATTTTATTCTCATTAAATATTTTTTGTTCGACGATAATTTATTTATTTTAGTGTTTATAGTGGGAGGAATTTGTTTAATTATTGAGTTTGGTTGATTCGAGTTTACGTTAATGTAAATCGGAGTTTGGTTTTCTTTGTAAAATAGCTTAAAGGTGTTATTAGAGAGATTGAAAGTGACATTTAAAAAATTAAAGTTAGATGAGATTTCAAATTTAAAACCTAAAAATTGGCAAGCCGGGCCAGTCTACTCAGGATTACTGCTACCCATCTATTCTTCCTCCTTTTCTTTTCCATAACCTCTTTTAATTTTATTTTTAAATTTAATTTCCTACTGTTAGTCGATTTATCTACGTGTATCTAAAATCGCTTGACTCTTGTTTGATAATATTATCATTATTGTAATTTCTATTTATTATTTTTATAAGGATCCTTTTATTTGACTAAGTAATTTGAAAATTGGGTAGTCCTACCAAAAACATATTGGTCAATGTGTGTATAACTCAATGTACAAAGTTCAAAACGTTAAAGGAAAAAAAAATATTGACTGGGTCAGTTAGTTTAGGCTTACTACTGTCCATGCAGCCTTTCTTCCATCTGACCTGTTTAAAGGTGTAACATTCCACCCCGTCTCTCTTGATTTCTCTCCCACCTGTCAATCAAATATATCCGTCCAGTGTATTGTTTCCATTTACTAAGAGACGTTGGTCAGAAGTGTGAATAGTTCGATATTCACGAAATATATTATAACCAAAATGAATATTTAAGGTTTTCTTCTTGATTATTATTATTATATTATTAAGCTTTCTAGTCTCATTGGGGTCTCCCTGGATTAATATCCGCTTTGGGATTATCCCTACCAGTCACAAACTGGTAATATTTATATATATATATATATATATATATATATATATATATATATATATATATATATATATATATATATATATATATTATATATATATATATAAGTATTACCAGTTTGTGACTGGTAATACTTATATATATATATATATATATATATATATATATATATATATATAAGTATTACCAGTCACAAACTGGTAATACTTATATATATATATATAAATATATATATATATATATATATATATATATATATATATATATATATATATATATATATATACACACGCTCTATCTCTAATATTGAGCACTTTATTCTATAAATATAACACACCTTAAAACTATATTTATTCAGATATATTGCGAAAATAAGTGAAAAAAGTGATGCCTTTCGTTATTTAAATGTCTATCGGACGAAATGCGTCAAACGAAACTATTTTCCACTTTTCATACATCTTTTGTTCTTGATATATAAAAACATATATCGTCATCCGCCCCCCCCCACATGTGTGTGTGTGTGTGTATATATATATATATATATATATATATATATATATATATATATATATATTTAAGCGTATCACCCCAAGCAATGCTGGAGGCCACTATCATGCAAGGGGTTATAGAAGGGTTGGAGGAAGAGCAGATAGGAGTGGTAAAGGAGGGGATTTGGAGAAAGAGAAAGACAGTGGATCGATCAAGGCAAAGGGTTACAGAAGATTTGGAGCGAGAGCAGATAGGAATGAAAGGTGAAAGGATGTGGAGAAGGGAAGTGGACAGATCAAGGCAACTGGAGATGTCGATTGACGTTACACTTAAATAGTTGATTGTATTTGTCAGGGAAACAGGAATAGGGAAGGGAGTTCCACAGGCGAGATATGCGAGACATGAAGCTATTGGAGTAGAAGAGACGTCTACATCAAACAGTTTCAACGGTGAAGGAGTGGAAACGGGATGTCAGCCTCGTAGGACGTTTAAATTCATGAGGCCTAGGGACAAGCGAAAGCAGCTCCTCGGAGCAATTACCGTGAAAGTATTTGTAAAAAAGACAGAGCGAGGCAACATCGCGTCTTTGAGAGAGCGACTGCAGACGAGATGACAGATCAGGGCCAATCACATTGCATATCCGTCTCTGGATCTTATCAAGAACCCTGAGGCAAACAGCAGGGGCTCCAGACCATATATGACAGCAATACTCCATGCAAGGCCAAATGGTCGATTTATAGACTTGGAGGATCGATTCCGGGGAGAAGAATTTCCTGGGTTGGCAAAGGGAAACAACTTTCTTTTCGGTGGATGATGCAACTGACTCGATGTATTTGTTCCATCTCAGATCAGCGGACAGCGTGAGACCGAGCAGCCGCAGAGAGGAGCTCTCGAGAAGTTGGTCTTCAGACATTCTAATGGGATGCAGGGATGGATCCTTGTGGTGGCTAATAGAGAGCAGTTTTGTTTTAGAAGCGTTAAAGTTTATCATCCATTTCTCTCCCTATTTCACAACCGATTGGAGGTCCTTTTCTATTTGAACTGCCACGTTAACTTTGTCAGCATCACTAGATTTGTGTTTGAGGCAGGAGTAAATTGTGGTGTCGTCAGCATAGATGCCGACTTGGGAGTCTATGGCGTCAGGAAGGTCGTTTATAAATATGAGGAACAGAGTAGGGCCTAGGATGTAGCCTTGAGGAACACCTGCGTTAATGGGATAGGAGCTGGAGATGAAGCCATTGAGAACGACCTTCAATTCCCGGTTTGACAGGAATGATTGTATTAGGTCAAACAATCGACCTGTGATACCATAACCCTGGAGCTTGCGAAGAAGGCCGTCATGCCAAACTCTATGAAACGCTTTAGAGATGTCTAGGGCCATGGCACGAGCTTCACCGCTATTATGAATAGCTTGGTAGACAAATTCAGTGATGGCCGTAAGCACATCGGCCGTAGATCGGGCAAAGCGGAAACCATACTGCTTGTCTGAGAGCAGATCATGGGATATCAGATGATTAATCACTTCGGTGTTGATAATGGCCTCGAAGACTTTGCCGCAGAGGGTTAGGAGACTGATAGGACGGTAATTGGAAGGGTCAGAGGGGTCACCAGCGTTCTTAAAGATAGGAACAATGGTTGAGGACTTCCAGCAGTCAGGAAAACAAGACTCCTTGAGGCAGCGGTTATATAATTTAGAGGGCAGGCGCCAGTTCAGGCGCGCATTTCTTCAGGACAATGGCTGGTATCCCGTCACCACCAGTGACCTTGTGGTGATCTAAGTTAGAAATAATGCCCAATACCAACGACGGGGATTATATATATATATATATATATATATATATATATATATATATATATATATATATATATATAATCTTATAAATATAAGTAGCTATGGTCGTCCGGCAAAACCTTAGGTGTTTTGGCTTGTAAATGAAAGGAAAACTTATCTTCGCCGACACCCTTCATACACTGATGTAACGATTTTATTATGCAAAAGTATTTATATATATATATATATATATATATATATATATATATATATATATATATATATATATATATATATATATATAAGACATTTGTTTATAAATACTGTTGCAAAATAAAATCGTTAGATCAGTGTATGAAGGGTGTCGTCTAAGATAAGTTTTGCTCTTGTTTTTAATCATATCTATCTATCTATGTATCTATCTATATTTCCGGTGGAACTATATATAGATAGATAGATTTGTGTATATATCGATAGAATAATAGATATACTGCTAATTTTAATACATGTTATTCTATTTATTTCTTTTTCCACATTTTCATATCTATTTCACTATACATATATATATATATATATATATATATATATATATATATATATATATATATATATATATATATATATATATATAAAGGGCCATATGTTTACTTACGCGCAAACATACAGATGTTTACCTCCTTTCCAATACTTTTGATCCTGTTAGTTTTTTTCTAATCATCTGTCATTGTCTTTTCATTTATACTTATCTTAAAATTCTTTCCAATCTAAAAGTGACAAACATTCTTTCAATCTGTCTATCTTTCGATCCGCTTCTGTGGTTTCATGATGGCAATTGTGTTCATTCTTAAAGTTTTTTGAGGTGTCTTTTTGTTTTTTCCCATCATACAGCTAGGACTCACCGTGTTTCTCATGAGAATGTCTGATCATTGATATGTGGAGAAAATAGTTGCTGCATTGATGGACCAGAAAGGAACAGAAATAAATATATAGGTGGAACAAAGAAGAAGAAGAAGAAGAAGAAGAAGAAGAAGAAGAAGAAGAAGAAGAAGAAGAAGAAGAAGAAGAAGAAGAAGGTGAAAGACGATGAAGAAGAAAGTGAGGGACGAGGAAGTAAAAGAATAATGACGATGAAGAAGAAAAAGAAAATGGCGAAAGGTGATGAAAAAAGTAGCAGACAAAGAACAAGCAGGACTGTGAAGAGGAAGAAGAAGAAGAAGAAGAAGAAGAAGAAGAAGAAGAAGAAATTAAAGGACGAAGAAGAAGTTGAAGGACGATGAAGAAAGAGAAAAAAAGTAAGAAGGTGAAGGACGATGAAGAAGAAGAAAGCGAGGAAGAGGAAGAAGGTGAAGGACGATGAAGAAGAAACCGAAGAAGAGGAAGAAGGTGAAGGACAATGACGTAGAAGAAGGTGAAAGATGATAAATAAGAAGAAGAAGGTGAAGAACGATGAAGAAGAAGATGTAGTATAATGAAATAGAAGAAGACATCCTACGAAGTAGAAGTAGTAGTAGTAGTAGTAGTAGTAGTAGTAGTAGTAGGTAGAAGACGAAGAAGAAGAAGAAGATGATGAAAAACGATGATGAAGAAGAAGTTGAAGGACGATGATGAAGAAGATGAGGGATGATAAAGAAGAAGAAGAAGAAGAAAAAGAAGAAGAAGAAGAAGAAGAAGAAGAAGAAGAAGAAGAAGAAGAAGAGGAAGAAGAAGAAACTGAATATCTTTGCATGTTTTTTTTTCTAGTAGAATGAAATATTCAGGAAATGATAAATAGAATTAGGAAAAATAGCAAAAATAACTAAAAAGAAGTGAAAGTGAATGTGAAAGAGAAATAACGAGAAAATTACGAAAGATAAGTCAAAGTATTGAATGAAAACGGAACGAATGAGTTTAACGTTGATTTACCGACATTTGAAATGTTGCTGAGTCACTCAGTGTTAACTCATAGGTTTTGTTATTTTTTTTTCTCCGTAACTAAAAAGATTTTCCCCGACAAAACTCATAATGAATTAGAATTGCAGATATCAGCCTTTCTATATTGATTAACATCACGTTCCTTTTTTCATTTTGGATATCAAAAAACATTGATGTCGCATCTGGATTGTTTTAGAGTATATACAAATCTGGTTGACGAAGGAGAATATAATATCCAGAAGGCCAAGAAGAAGAAGAAGAAGAAGAAGAAGAAGAAGAAGAAGAAGAAGAAGAAGAAGAAGAACAACAACAACAACAACAACAACAACAACAACAAAACAAGCATGTCAAACACATTGCATGGCATCACACGTATTCACTTTCTATTTCACTGGTGAGATGTAAGTTCCCACCGAGCTCATTCTTTTTCCCGAATCGCTGATTTGTGGACCCTTAATCTGTTCAAATCTAGAGTGAAAGATTTTATTCCCCACATATTCCCATAAAGTGCATTTATCTCTGTGCCCTCTTCCTTGAGTGGATCTTCCGTCTTCTACAGGGTAAACATTATTATAAAAAGTGGGTAATTGAATGACATCATCAATGTTAAACACGTAAAGAATTTTTGAAGCAGTTTTAATAAAAACGAAAAAAATATTAATGAAAAGATAAATATATAGAAATTTCATTGACTTTTAGATTCATGTATCATTTCTCCTCTTTAAAGCTCAATTGCAAGAAGACAGAATGCAGAGTTGTCAGCAAAAGGAATGCTCTAACACGCAAATTACAAATCAGAGATATCAAATTGAAACAAGTACAAGATTTTAAATATCTCTGAAGTGTTTTTTTTAACTGAGGACGGAACGAGTGTGACACTGAAGTCCGAAGGCGTATTGGGATAGCGAAAGTTGCCTTCCAAAAGCCAAGCAAAGTATTAAGAAACAGGAAAATATTCGTTAGAAGCAAGGAAAAGAATGCTGAACTTTTATATAATATGAGTCCTTGTATATGTCTGTGAATATTGGACAAAATGAAAATGCGGGAAAAATGTGGTCCTACAGAAGGATGCTGAGAATAACATTGACCAAAGGTGCGAGCAACGATGACGTATTAGAGAAAAAGGAAACGAAAAGAAGACTTATATTAAGAGTGTGTTTAAAATTCCTAGTGCTTACAATGAAGAAAGAGGGCTTGGAAAATTTGATAGTGACAAGAGAAAGGGAATGCAAAAGTAACAAATCGTATATAACGGTAGTGAGTAAATGTATTGCGGAACCATATTTAGGGGAGCTAGCAGAAGAAGAATATTTATTAAGAGGTCCAAAAAACAATAATGCTTGGAGAGTCATGATCGCCAACGTCATGGAAGAAGAAGAAGAAGAAGAAGAAGAAGAAGAAGAAGAAGAAGAAGAAGAAGAAGAAGAAGAAGAAGAAGAAGAAGAAGAAGAAGAAGAAGAAGGGATAAAAAGAAGTAGAAGCGAAAAGAAGAAGGAGGCGAAGACGCGAGATGATGAAGAGACGGAAAATAAGCGAAAAGAAGAAAAAGAAGAAGAAGAAGACGCGAGAAGAAGTAAAAGAAGCAGGAATATGAAGAAGACACGAGAAGAAGAAAAAGTTGAAGAAGAAGAAGAAGAGGTGAGAAGAAGAAACGAGAAGAAGCGAGAAAAAGAAGCGAGAAGACGAAAACGAGAAGAAGCGAGAGGGAATAAACAAGAAAAAGAAGCGAAACGAAGAAAAAGCGAAAAGAAGAAAAAGAAGAAGCGAGAAGAAGAAGAAGAAGCGTGAAGAAGAAACAAAAAAAAGAAGCAAGAAGAAGAAGCGAGAAAAAGAAGAAGCGAGAAGGAGAAACAAGAAAAAGAAGCGAGAAGAAGCGAGAAGCGAGAAGAGGAGGAGCGAGAAGAAGCGAGAAGAAGAAACAAGAAAACGAAGCGAGAAGAAGCGAGGAGAAGGAGAAGACGCGAGAAGATGTTAAATGATGTCGTCTAGGTTGTGCATCTTAGTCAAATTGGACGCCAGCATTTAGTAAATTTAAACGTAAACATCACCGCATTTTCACCTTTTCCCCCCTCGCCTTTATAATTATAAGCGTCCATTGTGACATAGACACTGTAGATCGTCTTATTCAAATCCTGCTTTGCCATCTGAGATTGGTAAAAAGCGCATCAAAGTAAAGCGACTTACATGAATGCAAGTGTATATATTTATCAATTGATAGATAGCTACGGGTCACTCACGTCCCCATAAATCCGAAAACGGCCAGACCGGAGAAGCATTTGCCTGTCCATTTCTTGCTTCAATATATGCGCTACAAATGTTCCAATCGATTGAGTAATCAATATCCAGACAGTAAAATGTCCAATGGAAAGGTGCTAATGTTATCGATAACTGTCATCTTGCGACTTGTTAAAATCGTTGAGCGTCGTTTAGCAGATATTGGACTCGGTTTGTCGATTCAGGACATGGACACAGGTAAGACATAATTAGCTCATTCAGAAGTTACATTTAGTTCACATAAAGCAATCTTACGTCTATTTCAAATGTCCTATACTTATCAGTTTTCCCGTTGGGATAGAAAATCTACTTATCTATCCTGCCTAGTGTAACCAAGAAAAATGGATGGTGATTTTTAGATGGAGACGATTTTATTTGCTTTTCTTGTGTCGTGTCTCTTCAGGACCTTGGGGATGTTGGCTCTCCACAACATTGTGACCCTTATAACTCTAAGCGACATTTGATTCTTTGCCACCCATCTCTGGCACATATCTGTCATTCATGCACAAAAACTTCATTGCTTCTAAATCTTAGTATTACATGCTTCAACTCCATTTAATCTTAATGTCCGGCTTACGGCGATATGACATCTAAACACCAGTTCCCGTACGATCACCGGTTAAGCAACGTAAAGCATGGCTTGCACCTAGATGGTACATTTCTCTTGCTTCAGGTTTCTTCATCTATGGCGAGATTGTCCAGCATTCACTGTCATAGAGGAGGACTGATATTATATAACAGTTCAGTACCTTTTGCTTTGTATCACCAAAGTTAAGCGATGTATAGCCTGGTCAGTACCTAGATGGACGACCGCCTAGGAATACGAGGTGAGGTAATCTTGAATATAGGTTGGTGTAATAGATAAAGATTCAGAATTGTAAATCGAAAACCCGAGTTCCGATTCCCGTTGGGTATATTCGCTTTCGTGCAAATATCTTTGGGTTAATTAGTAAGACTTGTATTACCAAAACCATTATTATCTACCCCTACCAACACTATAAATAGTAAAATAAAATTGTGTACAAAATATTTAAATTTCGGCATTAAATATCACCTTAAGATTGATATGCTGGTAAACCAAAACACTAAAAATGTATAAGTGTTGACGAAATTTCAACATTACTGATTTTAATTCTAAATTGTATCTTTTTTAAATTGTCGTTGGTCTCCTGTTAAGTCCATGTTGTTATGTGTATCTCTCTGCAGAACATCATCTCGGCTTTGAATATATTCTTTATATATATATATATATATATATATATATATATATATATATATATATTATAACATTTTTTATGTTTATACGTTCTACGTTCTTTTTATAGATACAAATATTTAAGTAAATTCTCTGTTTATAATAAACAGTATTAATAACATTTACCTGAATGTCCGAGAAATTTTCATAGAAAATATGCGCCCTCCGACAGGAATCGAACCTGTATCCTATACGGAACAGTCACATAGCCAGACGTGCTTTTACCGATTGAATCACAGAGTAGAGCTTCGGTTACCAAGGTCAATTTACTGTTTTTAAACTTACAATTCTCCATGATTTTCTCTCGTATATTCATATCTGCTCGATGCGTATCCACATGTAAACAAATGACGTCACACATTATGAAATGGACAAAGATCGACAATTATGTTATGATATCTTTTATGTTTATCCGTTCTTTTTATAAACATAGAAAATGTCATAAAATAATTGTCGGACTTTGTCCATTTCATAATATACATACATACATACATACATACAAATATATATATATATATATATATATATATATATATATATATATATATATATATATATATATTCTGCTAGAAAATGCTCGAGGATTCATTGCTGCAGAGTGGAATAGTTATGATTCTTTTTTCTTTGTTTGTAATGAATATTTCAGCTTTCGTAATACTTTAGACTCTAGCAGGAAGGCTTTGTTATATTCTTTGGAATACATTAACAGGTAGACAATGTGCCACAAGGTCTCCAAAGAACCTTCCGCAGGTGTTGAATTCCGAGTTGTCCTTTTCATAGACCAGTTGCCATCCAAGACTAAGGAACCTAGCTGGAGGGAGAATTAGCACGTAAGTGAATGTAATGGATTCGATTTGAATTCAAACTCGGATCTCCGTGCCCTCAGTCCGAGCCACTCTCATTCATATATATATATATATATATATATATATATATATATATATATATATATATATATATATATATATATATATATATATATACTTTATTTTAGGATATTACATCTTACATCAAAAACATGTAAAAGCGCTACACATGTACAATAATGTCTCGATGTCTATTAAGATAATACATCTTATCGGGCGTTAGTAAATAACTGGTGAGTTGGCAAAATATTGAGAAAACAACATACAACCAGAATAAGAAGAAAAAACAGTAAGAAAGAAAGTCACTAACTTTTCCCGAGTAAAGGAAGAATAAGAAAAAGGCTATGAAAGAAAAGAGAGGAGATAGTAGCAAGGTTTGTTTTGTTTTTATTGCTGTGAAAGAATAAAGTAAGGTAACAAGATACTCGACAAACTACATACCCTGTGAGTTAAAAAGTTAAAAATTTACATTTTTATAGTTCGTAAATTATATGGCCCTTTAAGAAATATATGGGATATACATCTAAGACATATATGGCAACTTATTGATCTAATGAAATTATTTTAAAATATCGATCAAACAAAATTATTTAAATATATTGATTATGCAAAATAGAATGCAACTGTTAACTAAAGGCTCTTTATATAGGGTGTTAACAAAAGCAACCATTGCAAAATGCCAACATCTCAGACAAACACCAATATATCTATACTAAATGTTACCAACACTACTAGAAGATTAATGTAAAAATTTTATTACGTCGAAATTGATCTTACTGACAGAAATATAAGCCTTATATGTGGCAACAGGGTTTAACTAACATATAATAAAAAGCAACTGCCAAATTTCGAAGTCAATTAAGATTGTAGAGTCGAAGTGTGATATGTTTACAATTAACAGTTAATTCAAAATTCAAATCTTTGATTCAATAAAGCATCCCTATTTAAGAACTTGATAATCTGCATTTTCTTCTGTAAAAAATGAAAACAAGATTCATATAAGGATCTATATGTCCTTGCCAGTTATAAAATTTTCCATTGAACTTTAGGAGTTTTATTTTCAAAAATATTTTGTAAGTGAAGTATTATTTCTATAAGTATTATTAGTAAAAGACGATATGTGT
>OZ038505.1:2510000-2567500 GCA_964036315.1 Acanthosepion esculentum
ATACCTTACATCCATTAAACATGGCACGTGGAACTAAAACAGTCTACCCCAGTGAGCAAAATGAAATCCATACACAGATGTCCTCCAGGACACATGGCGCCCATATTAAATTCCAGACGGTTTGAAATAAGAAACATTTGATCCTATTGTAAGTCCGAGGGAATTTGGCGTAAGGAAATTGTGCATCATAATAAATCACAAACAATTAGAAATACAATTTAAATCCCTGAATTTTGAAATAAACTAAGTTTGACTCATATGTTTTCCTCTATTGCTGTTTCTCTTTTGTTGGTGCTCTTCTTTTTTATATGACGAGTCGCTGAGGAGATAAGCCACCGTGTATCTCCCCAAATTTATGTACTTTGTAGTTCTTAGTAAATTTCGACTTTCTGTTATTTCACCCAAAACCTGTCAACGCAAGCACTCTAAGTATGTTTTCCTTTTCCCCCTCTTGATTTTTGTCCTGTGAGTATCAGATTTTCAAAGCCTTCTTTTCTCTTTATGTGCGCTAGAAATAGAAATACGAGCTGATGTTATGTATAAGTTTCCCTTCTGTTTCCACTTTCACTAAAACTTTTTCCTTGTTCACATAATTGTCTGTTGAAAACGGACTGTATGTTCCACCATACAGTCCGCAAAACTATTTTACTTCTTTCTCGATTGGAAAATAAGAATTGGGCAGCTTTAGCTAAGACAAGACAACACTATTCCATATTTGGGGTGATCTGGCGCATGCAAAGAGAGCATGATATGAGGAGATGTCTTACAACTATGTATTTCATAGACATCCATACACTCAAATGATCGAACCTCTTCACCGAGAATATAAATCAAGTCCCGTATCTCAGGGATAGTTTACTGGTAAATATATATATATATATATATATATATATATATATATATATGTGTGTGTGTGTGTGTGTGTGTGTGTGTGTGTGTGTGTGTGTGTGTGTGTGTGTGTGTGTATATATATATATATATATATATATATATATATATATATATATATATATATATATATAATTTATGCACATTTGTTTGAAAACCAATGAAAGATCAGTGTTAATTATTTTTTATATAATATCATATATATATATATATATATATATATATATATATATATAAATTATATATATATATATATATATAGATAGATAGATAGATAGATATAAAAGAGGCGACATAATGCTGGACACAATCGTCACTCCACGAATGCTGGGTATTTCCTTGGCTATTTTTATATATGGGTCAGTGGTGCATTGTGGGTAATCTATTCTGGCGGTTATTTTTGCGGGAGTGGCAGGTTTATTTGTTTCGGTTAATTTATTTTACTTGTTTTTCATTTTCATTTTGTATTATTTATTCTTTCGTTTTTTGATGTTTTATTAGCGTAGTAAAAAAATTGGTCTGGATTTGCTTAGGTGGATTATATAATAGTTTGTTTTGGACTGGGAAGATAATTAAAGCTATTTATTCGTCCAATGTTTAGATTGCTTGCCATAGTCTATTGTGTTATTTTGGCGGGTGAACAGATTTTAATTTATTTATTTGGATTGATTACTTTTGCTGGTATTTTGCTTATTTATGCTTATTTTTATTATGCACAACTGACCCATACATATAAACAGCCGAGGAAAAATCCAACATTCGCGGCTTGACGATTGCGTCCAACATGAAACAGCTTGTCGCCTCTGAGTTTTGCCTTTAATATTCACTTTTATATTTTTATTTACATACGCTCTGTCTCTGATATTGAACAATTTATCCCATAATTATAGCACACCTTAAAACTATGTTTCTTCATATATATATATATATATATATATATATATATATATATATATATATATATATATATATATATAATTAGACATAAAACCTGGTAATCTTGTAAGTGAAGTCTTAATAAACCAAATTTCATATTTGTAATAAAAAATGAAAAATCATGCAATTATATACTAATGAAATAAAAGATCTCCTTAGGAAACCACTATCCACACAGGTGCGTGTTAAAGCTGATATCCTCGTCGTTTTTTTAGATCAACTTGTAGTATCTGTTTCTTCTTTAAGCCGTTTTCTGCTATCATCCCCTAGATATGGCGGACTGCATTGGGACAGTTCATTCTATAGCATGGGGTAAGTACAGGATATTAATCCTACACACCATTTCATAACATCACCCCAAATGTGGGAATCTAACAATTGCATAACACTGGTAGCGATGACTGACCAACTATCCTGGCCTATATATAAAAGCGTGTGCTTATTCCACGTTAAAATAGCACTGTACTATATTCTGCCACCGCAGGTAGGTAGATAGTTTGGTATATCATGTATTTCTTAAATGGTCTGAAATTACTTACTCAACTTGATAAAATTAAAAAGCGTCTACGCGGTCTTGAGGGTGATGAATTGTTTTGTATTTTGTCAATTTGTTGTCTCCCATTCCTAGTTGGACTGGTTCTTTTGATGACTACCATACATTCTATCTCCTAACAAGTTATGTTTAGTCCTTTCTTGCTTTCCATTAGGATTTTCTGTCGTAATTCCTGTAATTCCCTTTCTGTAGAGCGAAAAAATAGCTAAAATATAATCTTCAGGAGTTTTGCATGTATTTTTCTCGTCCTTTGTATTTATAAGCCTGGCAATAATAGTGACTTAAAGAATGCAATTTTAATAAAAGTTGGAAGCAATTTATAAATGAGAAATACATTGAAAGTTCATTAATTTCTTAAACATCCAAGCTGAACTTCCATCCAAGACCGTACAACGTGTTTACTTTCTTAACAAAATTACAGATATATACATAAAAACGGATAGTAAACTATTTTTCGAATATAGGGAAAATATAATGAATAATAAAATAGAAATTCCTTATAGGTTGATTAAGAGAGACGGAAATAGAGAGTGTGTCTAGAAGAGGAAGGAGAGAATGTTACACATTGAAATTTACTTGATGGAAGAAAAATATTTTATTCATAGTAATTGAAACCTTAAAACATGCCATTTAAGAAACAATGATGGAATTTTCATTTTTTTTAAATTACGTCCTGTAGATGGCGTCCTCCTGTACGAATGCATTCTTGAAATCTACTGTTGAGATTCCTCATTGACTGCTATAACATCTCAGCTGGGATACTGTGAATTTCATTCTCGTTACTAAAATGGCGAAATGTTTACTTGCTCAAGGTCACTGTCTCGCAGTGTTGCCACTTGCTCATGTCTGGCAATACGCACTTCAAAAATTCTTGTTTATTTGGGTCACCCTATATATATATATATATATATATATATATATATATATATATATATATATACGTTATGAAATCTGAAACATGATAAACTCAAAGAATTTCGAATGTTTCATTCCTTAAGCAATTATACCTATTGAAAAATGAATGAACTCATCAACAATGGATTAAATAAAAGGAAATTCATATATTTTCTTCCTTTGTTTTAAAGACCGTATCATACATTCGGATTTTGAAAAGCATCTGTTCAATGTTTCACGCAATAATGTGCCTTCAGAATTAATTTCCTTTTTTATTACTTTTACACTTCATGTTATTCAAGGCGGTTTACTGTTTATCAATGATATTAAGTATAGGCCATGTTTCTATTATCAACGCGAAATCCAATTTTATTACGGAGAATGTCCATCATTAGAGGGCAATCGTTTAATAAAAGCACAGTACACATAATCATTTTCTATAATGTCATGAGTGTCTGAAAGCCAATAATCCTGAAATGAAATTAAAAAAAAATACGACTAAACATTGAAATGATTTTATCGAATTAAATTTATTTTACCGAAGATATGTTTCGGGCTATAATTGATGTGATATCGTTTATGGCTTATAAAAACTATCTCTGAGTGAATATCTTGATTTTAGAGGTAAATACAATATACACTTCAGTTTAACGTTTTCCACAAACATCAAGTGGTACTGAAGGAATTGCTGGGTTTACCGATAAGAAAGTTGATAGACTAATTTTAATTTAGCGGGTTGGAGTAGAGGTGAATATTCTTCGTTTATGTATGTATCTATAAGTATTGAATTGCTTTGGGTATAGGTAAAATTTGGTCTCTTATATAATTAGTAACGTTTGTTCACTCTTCTCATCACCTAAAATAAATTATGTTTTGATAGAAATAATGCACAGAAATTTGACAGAAGAAAACCAATATAAAAAAGGGCCTTCTGGGGCTAAATTCCTGTTGTCTATTTAACAAGTGAATCTGTAAATTGGGGCGTTTTGACATATACAAACACTAAGAAATGAATGAAACCAAGAACATTTCCGAGTATATATATATATATATATATATATATATATATATATATATATATATATATATATATATATATATATATATATATATATATACAAGTTTAGGATTGGTATATACGGAGTGAAATCCAATAACCAACAATTAATATTCTTTAAAGAGTGCTCAAAACAGAGTAGAGCAGATATAATTATTTATTTGAATATTACAACATAAATATGTTATAAAATCACGACAAAAGTAGCCATTTTGTTTCAACACTTCTTGTGTCTTGTCAAGTGATAATATAGAATATAGAATAAACGGTTTTAAAAGTTTCAAATTAATCAACGATCCTTAGCTAAGAGTAAACGCTGTTACATAAGCTAGAGTGGCCAATCAAAAAACAAGTATAGGATGATTCGAAAAATTTGACAACTAAGCAAGGTTATCTAGATATTAAAAGATTTATAAAATTTGAAATTAAAATTAAAAGTAAAAAATTAAAAAATTAAAATTACCTATTTAGAAATCTAAATCAGATCTCTATTAAGTTTTAAATTGTAGAATTACCAAGGAGAAAAAATATAAAAATAAAAATAAAAGATATATATGCTATTTAATTTATATTATCATTGAAATTAAGTTGAAAGTTGTATTCAGAATCCCAGACAGAGATGTATACATTTTTCGTTTCATTTCAACATGTTAGTCGCCTCTCACGTGAAATCATTCGAACAACGGCATGTTAAGCGCTCGGACGTATTTAGATATATACACACACATACAAAAAAGCAAACCATGCAAATGCACTATACTTACACATACACATCGATACACACAGGCACATACATCTACATTCAATATGATCTAGACGGTCAAATGTCGAAGCTATTCGTGGCTTAATATGTTATTAAACGAATTTAAACTTGAAAAATAGCTAAACCGGTCAAATATACATAGATAAAATTTAAACAAATAACTATATATAAATATATACATATATATATATATATATACATATATATATATATATATATATATATATATATATATATATATATATATATATATATATATACATATATACATACACATACACACACACATACACATATATATACATATATACATTTTTGAAAACATATAGTTTTCGACACATTTACAGACAAAAGTAAATAACCACCTCCACATATAATTGAACACTCGCACATCCGCATATAAATTAATACATGCACCCGCATAGACACATATAAGGATAATAGGTACGCATATACAGACCTACGTACATAAACATACACATAGATAAGCACATATAAATATATTGACCTATACGTCGACGCAGAAAAGTAAATAAGGCAAGTGACGAAATACATATAAAGATGCAACTATATACACGCACACACATACATACATACACATCTAGATGTACATACATAAGCACACATGTATATATGCATATAAACTAAATATATATATAGACATTTACAAATACAAGTGTATACATGAAAAATTAAACAAACGTAAATTAAAACGACATGAGTATAAAAATGCATATACACATCCGCTAGTACATATATATACACACATACATACGCAACTCCACATAGATATATACACATATATATTTACAGACATACATATACATACATACATACACACATACAAACATACATATTCACAGATATATATACGCATATATACATATATATATATATATATATATATATATATATATAAACACATATACACACATACATACACACACATACACATATACGCACACACACATACATATACAAACACACATACACATATATACATAAACATATAGACACATGCATAAAAAAGGAAAAAGAAATAAGCATACATAGACCAACTTATATTCTAATAATATTCCTACAACATTATGATAAAATATATTAAAAGTTAATCATAATTTAAGAAAAGAACAACGGTCTGTAAGCAATGAAAGGTACTTTATCAACAAAAGTAGATTTTAGTTTGTATCTATGATACACTCCAAGACACTAAAGCATACATACAAATACACATACAATGACACACCAACATATATATATAAATATCTAATCATATATAAATACCCATATCGACACATCCAGATAAACAATACACAAACAGTCGAGCGTATAAACACCCACACATACATATAAATATACACCTATATACATACACATATACATAAACATATATATATTTAAACATACATATATATGCATATATAAACCTATACATACACATAGAAACATACATACTACATATACATACATATATGCACACTCACACATACATATACATACATATGCAATATGCATACACATATCTACACTCACACAAGTACACATAAATATCTCCATATACCCATACATATACTCACACATTTAGTGGTAGACACTTACCAGAATTTACTCCCTTACTCATACACATAAACAGGTTAACCTATGATAGAAGCCAATATACACAACCATATACCCTCATAAAAAAAAAAATACATATATATACCCCTATATACACATATACATATCCTACCCTAGAAATAACTCTACATAACATACAAATATATACATCTAAATACAGACACGTATGATTCTTTGTAAGTACCCAGTACACATTCATATTGATAAGGCGACTATCATGCTAAAAAGGTAATAGTCTATTAAGTTTAATTTATCATTATCATAGAAAGTATATGATTTCTATACTAAGTTAAATTTAAGACGATGCTTACAGTTAACTGTTAGTTCATATCTTTGATTTAAAAGATCAGTCTTATTTTTAAATCTAATTTTTTCAAGTTTCTCGTTAAGGCATAAGTAACACGGGGCATATAGTGAGTTACATGTCCGGGCCTTTCTAATTAATTTCCATTTAAACTTAGGTGTTTTATTTTTCTCTTTTAGACTCCAAAAGTATTTGGATAATGAAGTCATATATTTATAGTTACTATTATTAAAAGATTGCAGATGACCCCGCTAGCGTTCCTTGAATGGTCTCATGGTGCAACCTATGTAGAATTTCTTTATATTTGGATTTTCTAGTGTTGATATAGTACTGAGATAAACTACAGAGCTAGTTAAACAGTTATTATTTAGTGGACAATTATTGGGATTCCTGCAGTTACATGATTTATTATTTGTGTCATTTTGCTTAATGTTGCTTTGTGCAACCTTGTGGGTTGTCAGGCTCTCCGAATTTATATACTTGCTGAATATACTATTGTTATGTTTTTTAATTATTTTTTCTAGGTTATCACCACAACTATAGCTTAACTTAAGAGTATTAGAGTTAAATATTTTACTGAGTGAGTTGGTTCCAGATTTGGGGAAATGTTTTTAATGAGGTTTAGAAACAGGTGCCCCAATTTAGTTTTAACCATAATGTTAAAAGGGGGAGTATACCATATGATTTTTCTAGATCTCTTTCTACCATTATTGTTGCTATTTATAGGGCTTTTATATTGAATATTAATATTTTTATATCCACTATTTTTAAGTGCGGAATTGTAAAGGTCTCTATTCTTATTAAAAATATCACTGTTTGAAGAGTTGTTACTGATCCTACATTCAATAGAATAGGGTGACCTGATATATATATATATATATATATATATATATATATATATATATATATATATATATATATATATCAGGTCATGCCGTAAGTTCTGTCCGAATTTTGAATAAAGAAAACAAGTGACCAAATGTTACAATTAATTACAGATTCAATCAACAATGTATTTTCCCAGATTATCTATGATTCCTTCCATCTATTAACAAGTTTACTAATTCCATTACTGTAAAATTCTTTTGGCTTTGATACGAAGAACTCACAAATGTCAGTTTTAACATCTTCCTGTGTTACAAAAGCTGTTTCTTCCAAATGATTCTGTAAGCTACGAAATAAATTGTAATCTGAAGGAGCAAGATCGGGAGAATAAGGTGGATAAGGAATTTTCTCCCAACCAAGTTCTTCGATCTTTTGTGACGTGATTCTTGCTGTGTGGTCGCGCATTGTCCTGATGAAACATCACCCGTTTTCGATTCACTAGAGCAGGTCTTTTTTTTTCTCTTAAATCTCGGTTCAAACGCTCTAATTTCTGACAGTATATGTGAGCATTAATTGTTGCATTAGGTGGTAAGAATTCAAAGTGGATTATTCCTTGGCAATCCCAGCAGATTGAAAGAAAAACCTTTTGCCCATGAAGTTCCTTTCTCGGCTGTGGCTGGGGTCCTTCCACTTTACCAAGTCACTGTCTACAACGCTTAACATTTCGTTAAAAGATCCATTTTTCGTCGTCAGTCACAAGTCTAACCAAAAAAGGTGAAACAAGTTGGCGAGAATGGAGAGAAGAGCAGATGTCAACTCGGGATTTGAGGTTGTTTTCAGACAATTCATGAGGCACCCATTTTCCAAGTTTAGGAACTTTTCCAAGTTGTTGAAGATGACGATGAACAGTTGTATGGTTTGAACTGAGAACCACTGCCAATTCCTCAACTGATAGAGCAGGATTTTCTTCAAGGGCTGCTTCAAGAAGCTTTTCATCAAACTCAACTGGACGTCCGGTTCAATCTTCATCTTCAAGGGTGAAATCTTCACCTCTGAATTTTACAAACCATCTTCTGCAAGTTCTTTCATTCACACATTCCTCTCGATAAACTGAGTGAATATTTCTAGGCGCTTCGGCTGCTGAGTTTCCTTTCTTGAACTCATAAAGCATTATGTACCTCAAATGATT
Organism: Acanthosepion esculentum; assembly: GCA_964036315.1. Lineage (NCBI taxonomy): Eukaryota > Metazoa > Mollusca > Cephalopoda > Sepiida > Sepiidae > Acanthosepion > Acanthosepion esculentum. The sequence goes on from OZ038505.1 coordinate 2,519,027, forward strand.
CTTGGGTACTTCCATGTTAGCAGGGTTTTAATCAAACAAAATTTAATTTTATTGTTCTCTGAAATAAAATTTGATCAGTTTAAATGCATTTAAGCATAAAATTTATGTTCAGCTCCATTGGACATTATAAATTACTCTTTAAATTTCATTCATTTTAACAAAAAGTCAAAATTCGGACAGAACTTATGGGATGACCTAATATATATATATATATATATATATATATATATATATATATATATATATATATATAGGGTGTACATAAAGTTCGTTTTCACTTTAAAAAAATTATAACTTTATTTGTATTTGCGATAGAAATAATCTGTAAAAATATTATAAAGTTTAAGTAGAGCTAATATAACTAAGGTGATTTCAGGGATTACTGTAAATCAGTTGGCAAATGTTTTCCGTGAACTGCAAAATCGTATTACCCTTTGTATTGCTAAGGATGATGGACATGTGGAAACTTAAATAACATTTCAATAAAACCTCAAGAAATATAGATTTACTTCTTTCTAATCTTTTTACAAATTATTAATATCACAAATACAAATAAAATTATACATTTTTTAAAGTGCACACGAACTTTGTGGAAACCCTATATATATATATATATATATATATATATATATATATATATATATATATATATATATATATATATATATATTGTCATCCACAGACAGACTGTTTCACTGTATCACAGCTCATCAGTGTGACTAGACGTCCGGTTGCCTCTGGCTAGAATCGAAAACCGGCTGAATTCGCGTCAGGCGGAAATTTTACCTTGAAACCGTTGGCGCACGGCAGAGAAGAAGGTGAATTTAAGCGTATTTATAATTAGATAAACACACAGTGACAGAGAACTCGATTCGATTTACCGAAGAATCTTGCATTATTAGCCGTAATAGTCACTGTTTACAAACCCACAGATCCTCCCCAGAGAATAGAAATCAAGTCCCGTATCTCAGGGATAGTTTACTGGTATATATATATATATATATATATATATATATATATATATATATATATATATATATATATATATATATATATATAATGTAAATATTGCTTGGGAGTTAACCTATAGAAAAAGATAATATGTACCATGGTAAAACACAACAGAAAAACTGTTTTATTAGCCGCGTGTTCTAATAATACATTTTTCCTATCGTCTTTGTTTTATCTATCTATCTATCTATCTATCTATCTATCTATCTATCTATATATATATATATATATATATATATATATATATATATATATATATAATCGATTGTAGGTCAGAGTTCAGTCTGACCAGGGGAGGGTTGTATTAAAAAGTGCTGTATACACAATCCGATAAATTGAACGTATAAAGCTTTAAATCTTAAGTTTTAAAATTAAAAATGATTAAAAATTAACTAGCATCTTCCATCTGATGAAATCTTAATGGCTGAAACCATGATAGCGAGTGCGTAAGTGAATCCTAATTCTTTAATATATATATATATATATATATATATATATATATATATATATATATATATATATATATATATATATATATAAGGGAAAGGGATATATAATATGTATATATCAAGAACAGTTTGGAAGGAAATGAGTATGACATGAAAATATTTTCGTCTGCCGCGTTTCGTCTCTTAGGACATCATCGAACAATTTTTGATTAATTTGATGCGACAATTCATTTGACGCTCTGAATTTTAAATTATGCATATATATATATATATATATATATATATATATATATATATATATATATATATATTAAACAATACATTAAACTCATTAGAGACCACAATTTGTACATAAAATATGCTACTCTAATTTAAAGAGAAAATAATTCAATAAGACAAACATTTTAAAAAACTTTAATCGTTAGATTATCCCCAGGAAGTTTGTTTCCATGTTCTTATAACATTTCACCAATCTTGACATATCTACTGTTATCACTATGTGGGATATTTAATTACAAAAATAATGTAAAAATAAAATTAAAAGAGTCTAAATGCGATTGACATGATAAAATTCTAACTTTAAATTTCCCAGTGTACCTCGTTAGTACACACGAGTAATCGAATGAAGTCCCAAAACTTTTCCACAATATATATATATATATATATATATATATATATATATATATATATATATATATATATATATATACATATATATATATATATATATATATGTAGTAATACGTTCGTATAATCCAAGCGAATTCTATTAAAATAATATAGAATTGGAAATATTAAATATTAAATATTAAAACGGACTCACAAAGAACGGTCAATGTTTATTTACATTAAACGGAACAAAATTTTTCTCACAATTGAAATTAAGATACCATTAGTTAATGACCATTTTTACCTCCGAATTAAAATTTCAAACTCGCAGGATATTTCAAACTGTTTATTCTGTCAGTTTGTAGAAGGAGACGCTTCTACTTATACAAATTCACACCATAAACAGTGTGAAAAATCCTGCGAATTTTAAATTTAAATTCGTAGGTGAAAATAATCATTAACTAATGGTATCTTAATTTCAATTGAAACAAATATATATATATATATATATATATATATATATATATATATATATATATATATATATATATATATATATATATATGCAGATTGGGATGGCTAAATAATCGTCAATTCATATTTTTAATTTCGCGCATGTCCGTTGTTTATTTTTGATTTTATTGACTGTACAGTATAGTAGGGTCAGTTGGGCAACATCCCTGAGAGAAAGACCAACATGACGCAAGTCACTCCACCAGAAATTTAGAAACGGCATGCTGTACTGCTTGACATTCCTAGCTTAAGATCCAATAAAAAGCATTTCGGAGTATTTGGGTGTCAATATAAGGAAAATGCAGAGGATTCGAAAAGAGTTGGATGGGTCTAATGGTGATTACGAAGGTATGGCAAGTCGGAAAACTCTCACTGATAAGCAAATAACTCCCGAATTTGTTGGTGGGGGCCTTAGACTGAACTGACTTTAGGAGGTAGTTCTGCCCTCGGTCAAGAGAGTCACTACTGGAAGATCCTATGTCTGGCTATAGGGCTCTGCACTATGCCACACAAGTCGTGGCTGTCAGACAATTTCTTCGACCACATCACCACTTACATCTGTCCAGCTAACTGGCCAAACTGTAACACCCCTGATTATTATGTGTAGGGCGTTGTTCAGCGAGAGACCAACAAAACTCTTGTAACACGAAAGATGAACTAAAAGCAAGGATCATAGCAGGTGTCTTTCAACAGGCCAAAAATATACCGTTGTTATAATTGTATGGCATCTGCCTATGTCTCATTCTTCAGCCTTTATAGAGCTCAAAAGCGACTCCCACCCTTTGTGGATGATGTATTATACTCCATCCTCCAACCTTTCTCCCACAGGCGGGATATAACAAGCTTCTCGGTGCTCTATCGCTACTTTCACGGAAAAATGCTCGGACGAATTATATTTTCTGGTCCCGCCAAGTCAAACCTTCACGGCAAGCAGACGCCATGCCACAAACATATTCAATGAAATAAGTTTCACTCGAATAGCTTCTTTCCCCGAAGCACTGGCCCGGGAAACCGACTCGTCTCCCCCATCACTTAAATCTTAACCTGTTCAAGGCTAGAATAAAACGTTATCTTACACTCCTATACGCACATATGACTTCCTAACATAACACTCTACCACGTGTGGTCCGCGGGCCTTGTAATGGTTGAACCTTACTGTAAAAAATATACAAAAATAAAAACAAATGGTGTTAAACAAGTGTATTTCTTCCTACTGGATTTATTCAATCTATGCAATGACGGTGTTGTGGATTCCGGGATGAAATCCGGTATCAAATAATAACAAACGCCATGAATGAATATAGGAAATAAATGTATTAACGTAATAATACATCTGGTAATACAGGTTAGTAGTTCCAGGAATGCGAGGTTAATAGACAAATATATATAAAGTCTTTGGTATCGACGTATCGCTGTATGACTTCTTACTGAGTCTAAGTGCTCGTGACTGTGACTCTTGCCGCTACGTTATTCTACCGACCGACTCGACGTTCCACTACTACTACTGTCCGACTTGACTCTATTACTGACTGTCCGGGTATTCATTGGTAGTAGTATATGTATACCTTGGGTGAGTCCATTTGTGTAAAAGGAGGAGACCCCTCAATGGACGGGATTCTGATTTTATTGGCGAGAACAACTTTAACACCATAAGATATGCAGAAGAGACAGTGTCGATAGAAGACACATAAAGAAAACTACAAAACCTCCTACAGAAAGTAGCGAAGCAAATCAAGACAAAAGAACTAAACATCAGTTGCAAGAAGACATGATTTATGCTTGTCAAGGAAAAGAACAATGCAAATCCCAAATTACAGATACCACATTAAAGCAAATGCAAACATTTATTTACCTGGGCAGAGTTTTAACGGAGGATGCAAAGTGTGACACTGAAATTCGTAGGCATATTGGGATAGTGAAAGATGCCTTCCATAAACCAAACAAAGTATTAAGAAAAATAAAGAAATTCGATAGAAACAAAGAAAAGAGTACTGAACAATTATGTAATATCTATCAGTCGCCCTACATGGCAGTGAATGCTGGACAATCTCCTCACAAATGAAGGATATGCTTGAAGTAACAGAAATATTGGTCTACAGAAGGATCAAGACATCAAAATATGTCGATTGACATTGTATTTGAATATTTGAAGATTATCAGGCAAGTTGTAGGAAAGGAGTTTCACTGTCGGGAAGTATGAGATAACAAGTCTTTTGGGGAAGAAGAGACAGCTACATTTAACCGTTTCGACAGTGGAAGGGTGGAACTGAGATGCCAACATAGTAGCTTAAATTCATGGCGTTTGGGAACCAGTGAAAGTAGCTCGTCAGTGCATTTGTCATGAAAATATTTGTAGAAAAGACAGAGGGAAGCCACATCACGTCGGTGAGAAAATGACTGATCAGGACATATCACATTGCATATCCGTCTCTGGATTTTGTGAAAGACCTCCAGATGAACAGAGGGTGCACCAAACCATATAATGTAGGAGTATTCAATGCAAGATGGAATGGTTGATTTGTAGATTTGAAGGATAGACCCGGGCGAGAAAAACCTGGCGCTATACAGAGAAGCAACTTTTCTTGAAGTAGATGAGACTATTGATTCAATGTAGTTGTTCCACCTCATGTCAGTGGAAAACGCGAGACCAAGAAGGAGGCTCTTCTGGAGTTGGGCATCAGCCATACTCATGGAAGGCAGGGAGCGTTCTTTATGGTCGGTAAATGAGAGCAGTATCGTTTCGGAGGCTTTAAAGTTTACAAGACTTGCCAAAGCCATTTCGCACAATGAAACGGCGTCCACAACCAATGAGTCGTTTAATGTATATTTATTTTAAAGTGACAAGTTGAAGCAGAGCAACCTTTGCTCGAGTCTTGCTGATCCAATCCTGGCCGATCTCCACTGTCAGCGGCCTGTGCAACGTCACCTCGTAAAAGCGCGCAACACACCGGGGAGCCCTGCCTTCACACCGTCTGTGCCATCTGGGAGATCACGAAGTGAAGTTGAACGGAAGCAAAATTAGCACGAAGAGACATTCTTTTTGACACTTCCGTGAATCTTTTTTGTATTAATAAGAAAGTGATAATCAAAGATTGGCAATAAAAAAAAAATTATAATTCATAAATAGAAGAGAAAATAAAACAGTGAAAGAGTTACCTGAGAAGTGGAACTTTTATCAAAGACATTTATATAAGACGATTTTTGATTTAACTAAAATTAATACTCCATATCTCTCACATATTCCGTGTTTCATAGAGTATATGAATTTTTTTATGTGTTTATTTTCTTTATACGAAGCAAATAAAAGATAAATCCAACGTAAAAATATATATAAAGAAAAACGAACAATGAAATTTTATGAGTTGAGGTATAAATGACATTGTAATCATTTACACTATATATATATATATATATATATATATATATATATATATATATATATATATATATATAAATAAATGATATTGTAATCATTTACACTATTTAAATAATTAAAGATATTTGTTCAACTTTGGGGTTGATTTTTGTAGTTTGTTCTAACTATTATTTTCTTTTTCTTAACATCGTTCTGATCATTATTCTTGCTACTGTAAATATACTGTAAAAAGACAATACGAAAAAAGGTAAAGAAGAATTTTGTCCTCTGCCTTCATCAAATCCACCAGGGCACGAAAAGCGTAATGGAAGAAAAGCCCTAACTTTCTCTTTAATCATATATATATATATATATATATATATATATATATATATATATATATATATATATATATATATATATATATATATATATAAATGATATTGTAATCATTTACACTATTTAAATTGTTCGAACTGTTGACTTCATCTTCGTTTCCATATTCACTACCTTTCGGCCGTAATATGCTCCGGCCTTCTTCAACATCTGTCTATGTTTCTGTGAATCTTTTTATGATTCTTTTTTACATGTGTTTATTTTCTCTATTCCAAGAAAATAAAAGATGAATCCAACGAAAACATATTAAGAAAAAAAAAATAAGAGTGAACAATTTCTGAGATGTGGTATTTTAACTATATACACTCTTTACATTGTTCAGACTATTGTCCTCATCTTCGTGTCAGCCATTGTACTCTCTGGTATTATTCAGGTGATTGGAATTTCGAACCGAAGCCTTTATTTCGTCCACCGGGATTGATTGTTGTAGTTCCACGTACCATGCCTCTTCCGGCTGCTTTCGTATAAGTTATCTGCCTTTAACCTAACTCTCCAAGTTTTTGTTCACCTGAGGAAGGTCGGTGCCTACAACGGTTGAAACGTCGTGAATATGATAATGAAGATGAGAACAAAATCCCGAACAATGCACATAATGTAAACATTTAATAATTTATTTAGAATCTTGATTCGGATGTAGCAGATTTTATTCAATAATTGGCAAAATATAAGAAAAATTAAGTCATACATTTCTTACTATGGATGTATTGGTACATTCTCTTTCTAAAGCTTATTAATATTTTGCAGGTTATATAAGCCAGAAAGTATTTTTAGTTAGTAAGAATAATTTTGATCGGATATAATAATGATTTAATGTTATAAGACTTACTAATTAACCTATCACTGAAAGATTCAAGTTGTGAATTCATACATTTTCCAAGTTTTTTTTTGCGTGTAAGTGATTAAAATGAACCCAACGGGAATTAGATCTCGGCTCTCTGATTAACAATCACAAGCAATTATCCATTACACCACCCGCACATCCATGCCTACAGCAGTTAACAGTCACCAATCTAGGTGATAACCAAGCTGAACGTTGCTTAACTTGGATGATCGTACCGGAACCGGTGTTTATGGCCGTATGCCACGGTTTTTACTAGGTGAATTTCACATGATGTGTTTGAATGGATTATTACTAATTCGCTTTCTAGGAACTAGGATCAAATATCGATTAAATATGGGTTGGAATCCGACAGAATGATAGAATAAGGAACAAATAGGAAACGTTTATAAATCTATCATGTTTCGCGTTTATTAAAGCTTCATTTGAAAATGAAATATGAAGGCGAAAAAGAAAATTCTACCATTTTTAATTCCATTTCATTAAGTTGATCACAAAAACTTGAATTATAGTAAACATACACACATGAATTATCCACATGAACGCTACTTGACAGGAGAGATACACGTGAGGTCTGTTTAACGAAAGAAAAACAGATAATAGAAAAATAAAAACATTATCAACATTTTCTTTTCTCCTCAATAAATATGAGCTGATGAAGTTTTAATAAAAGCGAAACGTTTTAGATTTATAAACGTTTCTTATTTGTTCGTTATCCTATTATACTTCATATATTATTATTGTTGTTATTTTTATTATATCTGCCGTTTACACATTTCTTTCCGGGTCCCGCCCAGGGACCTAAGGTTAGAAATGGTATCACTTTTCACTGCAAAAAAATAAAAATAAAAATTACATAGATAAAGCCCTTCGTAAAGTGTAGGCTGTACTTGTTAGAATAATTTTTTGTATCTCTTTGAGGCATGGGCTTCCAGGGATCCCTTCAATTAGTCTACTGGAATCTTTTCCAACCAATCCTCCAAGGCTCCAACTACAACAGCGAGTGTTGATGTTCCCATGTGCCACATGTTTTAGATTTCTATTTCAAGGTCCTTATAATTTGACAGCTTTTCGAATATCTTCAAAGATACATTGCAGTCTGCAGGGACTGCCATATCAATAAGGATGCTTTTTGTATGTTTATGATCTTTAATAACAATGTCAGGGCGGTTGGCTTTGATTGTTTTTTCAGTGTGTATTGTGTAGTCCCATAGAATTGTAACAGGTCCTATATACGTAACCGGGCCTGGGTGGTGTTCGTACCAGTTTCTTTCAGTTTCCTTCCCGTAGAAGTTGCAAATTTTCCAGTGCAGAGATTGGCCGACTCTGTAATGCCGATTTTTATATTCAGTTGGTGCCAATAACGTGCAACCTGATATTATTATTATTATTATTTTTATTTCCTTTGATATCTGGCGTTTACACATTTCTTTCCGGGTCCCGCCCAGAGACCTAAGGTTAGAAATGGCATCATGACACTTTCCACTGCAAAAAAAAATAAAATGAAATAAACAAAATAATTACATAGATAAAGCCCTTCGTAAAGTGTGGGCTGTACTTGTCAGAACAATTTTTTGTATCTCTTTGAGGCATGGACTTCCAGGGATCCCTTCAATCAGCCTACTGGAATCTTTTTCAACCAGTCCAAGGGCTCCAACTACAACAGGAATTGTTGATGTTCCCATGTGCCACATTTTTGAGATTTCTATTTCAAGGTCCTTGTATTTTGACAGTTTTTCGAATATCTTCAAAGATACATTGCAGTCTGCAGGGACTGCCATATCAATAAGGAGGCACTTATTTTGTTTGTGGTCTTTAATAACAATGTCTGGGCCGTTGGCTTTGATTGTTCTGTCAGCGTATATTGTGTAGTCCCATAGAATTGTAACAGGTCCTATCTCCGTAACCGGGTCAGGGTGGTGTTCGTACCAATTTCTTCCAGTTTCCTTCCCATAGGAGTTGCAAATTTTCAGTGGGTGCCAATATCGTGCAACCTGATATAAGATGATCAATGGTTTCTGGATATTTGTCACAGAATCTGCATATTGGGCTAACACAGTATTTTAGTATATGTGCTTGATAATTCCTAGTTAACAAGCATTGGTCTTGTGCAGCAATGATAAAACCCTCAGTTTCACCTTTCAACCCTGCACTACGTAGCCACTGATGGGTGCGGTTTTTGTCTACGTCAGCTTTTTTGGCACGGGCAGAGTATTGGCCACGGAGCGGTTTATTTTGCCATTGTTTCTTTATCTGGTCGGTTGCATTTGTCTTTGCATTCTTTTTTAAGTTTTTTGGAGTTTCAGCCGGTGTACAGTGATGTATTTGAATTTCTGTGCCCATTTGAAGTTCCTTTTTAAATTTGTCGGCTTCCTTTACTACAGAGTAGAGACACTTACTACTTTCATGTTCCTTGACACATACCATCATCCAGTCTTCTGTATTTTCCAAGTATCTTTGTAGGCCAATTTATTATTATTATTATTATTATTATTATTATTATTATTATTATTATTATTATTTACTCGTCAGCACACTACACTTATCGATTTAAAAAATGGATGCTTGTTTATTTTGGACACTCCCGAGAGCTGTTTTTTTTGTTTCAAGTTTTCCAAAAGAAATGCATCAACGGAGAGACAGTTCGAAAATAAATCTGATTCTTTTTATTTATTAAATCGTTGAATAAATAACTAATAATAACAAAACAAAGTCAATGAAACAAAGCAAGTTCAGTCGAGCATTGATGACAATTCCAGAACAACGTAACTATAAACAATTATTTCTATCCTCTGCCAGCCGCAATGATTGAGAAAGTATTAAACCGAACCATCGCCAGTGAGAGACGCTGCAAGAGCCACTCCGTTTCGCTAAGTTCATTCCTTAATCGAGACGCAATCGCGCCAATCCTCCGAATGGAACGCCCTCGAACGAGGGCCAATAAACCCTGAAATCTCCACTACCACAGAAGTAAAAAAAATCTATCAGCAAGAGAAGAATATTTAACTAATTTTTTTTATCTCGGCGTCTCAGGCGACGGACCCCGGCTCAACCGCGGACCCGATCAAAATTGTTTATAGTTACGTTGTTCTGGAATTGTCATCAATGGTCGACTGAACTTGCTTCGTTTCAATGACTTTTGTTTTGTTATTATTAGTTACTTTGTTCAATAAATGATTTCTTACACAGAAAAAAAAAATCGTTGAACTTTATTTTTATGATTTTCAGTTTTAATTCCAACAAATAACAGCAAACATCAATTTTGAAAAACATCCTAACCGTGAAACAGGTTGTTAATTTCCAAACAGTCCCGAAATAGTTCATGTCTATTTAGCCCTTTCTTAAAAGTATGTACATATATATATATATATATATATATATATATATATATATATATATATATATATATATATATATATATTCTGTATATACACACATTATATATATATATATAAGCATTATATATATATGTATATATATATATATATATATATATATATACATTATATATATGCATGTGTGTGTGTGTATCTGTGTGTGTGTGTAAGAAATGGTTAATGCCAGTCTACCTCTCAACCCGTGCAGACAAGTAGAAGTATGTACAAGCCAGAAAACTACCCCAATATACCAGAACACTGGAAATGAATGTACCGGAATTGAGGGGGTATAAGTATGATAATAACATGAGGTAATACAAGAAAAATAACTTTTTATTGAGTTTAATTTCACTCGTCCGGTTTCATAGGTACCTATAAATACCATTTTAAATGCCTGCACCCAAATACAGTGCCGTTTCTCTCATTTAATAAAACACTTTCATCAGAATATGTGGCAATAGCAACAGGTACCATGAATCCTGCTGGGTTGTACCTCGTTTACCATGTTTCTATTCACAGAAGGGCTTCTGCCATACCTCTCTTTGTATTTCCAGGCAGAATCGGTCTGCTTGGTGTCATATCATATCAAACTAAAAGACGAAGCATGATCATAAAATCTCTTTTTTGAAAGGGCCCTCTGTACATCCAATGTATATTTTCTTGATACCATTCTTATCACTGACTTCAGAAATGTAAATGATACCTTCCATTATTCGGACTATTGTCCTCATCTTTGTCGCCATATTTATTACAACGTTTCGGCCGTGGTACACTCCAGCCTTCTTCAGATGGTTGGTTAGATCCAGTGACAGAACCCAAAGAGTGTGAGTTCAATACCCGGTTAAGGCAGTGGAGAATTTGGAGAGGGGAATTAACAGGAGATAACTGATAAATGAAATCCATTAAACATGGCACGTGGAACTAGAACAATCTACCACAGTGTGCGAAATAAAGTGTTCAGTTTAACCTTCAAAACCACCTGAAGAAGGCTGGAGCGTAGAACGGCCGCAACGTTGCAATAAATATGGCGACAAAGATTAGGACAATAGTCCGAATAATGTAAATTGTGTACATAATACCTCATCTCAGAAATATAGACAGATACTGAAAGGCCGAAACGTTGTAATAAATAAGGCGACAAAGATGAGGACAATAGTCCGAATAATGTAATTAGTATACATAATGCCTCATCTCACAAATATAGACACATACTGAAAGGCCGAAACATTGTAATAAATAAGGCGACAAAGATGAGGACAATAGTCCGAATAATGTAAATTGTGTACATAAAACCTCATCTCAGAAATATAGACAGATAATGATACCTTCCGTGCAGCACGTCCCATCTAATGGACAATTATTTTTATTTTTCAAATTACGTATCTTCTTTTCTTCTATTCCATCTCTTTCCGTCTCCAGAATTTTAAAGTTACGATTCTTAATTACATTCTCCAAGTCACCAGTAACTCAGTTTCACTGTTTTAAAACGCAAAATTTTATCATTTAAAAAAAAAACAACCTATTTTGCCCGATGCAAAGCAGAAAAGCCACTAAGACTAAGGGGTTACTGAGAGTAAAATAATAAATAAAAAGGAAAACATTATTCGGAAACGAAATCAATAGACGATAAATGAAAAAAGACAAAAAATAACGATTGACATTTCATTTCAGTTTTTGAAGGTCAAATTTTGGCTCGAAACCGTGGGACCGGAAGAGATTTTCAGAAGTGAGAAATGTGAGAAAGGAAAACTTTGGCATAGAACATACTGATACATGTGGATAATAAAACTGTGACTTGATGAAAACTTGCCTCCGATAAAATACTCGCTTAAATTCATAAAGTCTGGGGACCATAGCGAAAAGTTAATCTGAATAATTACCATGAAAGTACATTACGGCAGTAGGAAATTGACTGAAGCCGAGAATCCTTGTCATGACACATAATATTGCTAATTCTTCTCTGGATTTTATCAAGAATATTCACATATCAGGACACTGGACTATATATGGCAAGTAATATTCAAAACATGGACGATTCCTAGACTTACAAATATCTAAAATAGATTTTGGAGGGAAAAATAGTCTACCACGACACAATGAACTAAACTTTTTTGCAGTAGACCTAACAACTGTTTCAATATAATCTTTCTACTTTATGCCAACTGAAAATTTTAGCCTGAGAAGGTGCAATGAATCACACTTCTGGTGGTTAGCATTAGTCATGCTGATGGACGAGCTGCAGAAATAAGTGTCTTAGTTCATTAATAGAGAGACATTTTACATTTCAGGCGTTAAAATGTCATTCCTTGCCCCAGTTAACAACAGACTATATATGTTTTATTTTAGATCAGCTGCTAATTTGACCTTATCGAACTGATTAGACTTAGTATTGAGACAGGAGTAAATGATCATGCATATATACTAAGTTGAGACTCAAGAAATTACATTTTGTTAATATTTCAAAATGCTCACTGTCAGGATTTTAAGTATGATAGTAAAAAAAGTGTGAATACTAATCAAATATAATTTCATGGGATTTCAAAATTAAGAACACAAAACAAAGCTTTTTTTATATAAGATGTCAAAATATAAACGGAATCGGTTTGCCACAGGACTGTCAGAAAGTTTTATGCTATTGCTTTTAGCATAACTATTTGCTATCGTGTTTCATACAATTTTGTGCCAGGATTTTTTCTTTGTTTTTTAGGTTTATTTTCTTATATAGATTGTTATGCACAATAACCCTAGATATTTCTATCGTTTTTATTTTTCAATCTTATTTCCATCTGTATATCGTCCATTTTGTCGTGTCAACCGCCCGAAAATTTGGCACGGAGTTGGTGGTAAACTGGTAGGTGTGGACTGACAGGCGGGCAGAGACAACGGGCTTTTCTTAAAAAAAAAACAAAAAAACTACAGAGAAAATGCGCATCTCATATATATATATATATATATATATATATATATATATATATATATATATATATATATATATATGTAAAAAGTGGACATGGAAGTCAGCACTTAGAGGCGACAGTCTGTTTCATGCTAGTGCAATCGTCAGGCAATCTCTAAGTGCTGACTTCCATGTCCACTTTTACATTTACACACGCTCTATATCTAATATTGAGCACTTTATCCCATAAATATAGCACACTTTAAGACTATATTTCTTCATATATATATATATATATATATATATATATATATATATATATATATATATATATATATATATATATATATGAGCATTTAGGAAGCAATATTTCTTTTATAAATGTTTCATTCAAGACGACTAAGAAAGCGCTCCGATTAAGCTATTTATTAATATTTTTCTCTGATTTTTTCTGATGTGATTCGATTTCTGGACATAGAGTGCGTAAAAACGGTTCAAATGATCTGTAGTTCGATGTTTTTGGGTAAGCTATTAGTCATTATATATGCTAATCTTATATATATATATATATATATATATATATATATATATATATATATATATATATATATATGTGTGTGTGTGTGTGTGTGTGTGTGTGTGTGTGTGTGTGTGTGTGTGTGTCCTATCTTCAGGGGGATCAACAGGTGACACACACACTCTCTCTCTCTTTCTCTCTCAGTCATTCTTTCTTTCTCTCTCTCTCTCTCTTTCTTTCTTTCTCTCTTTCTCCCTATATATATATATTCAAGCAGGTTTGGTTGTATAATATTACACCCTTTAAGAAATGCGCCGTAGTTTTTTCTTTTTTTTTATTTTCCCAAATATTTTTATTCTCATCCAAGTGTGAATTATTAATACAAAAAAATAAAAATTAATGTAATTAATAATTGTGAATGTGTTATGTAAATGCACTATATTTTCTACCTCTCCGTATAAATATTAACTACCATATACACGGCATTCTCAACTCTGAAAGTGAATGTCCTATTAGAAATCAGCCTCTTATTAAACATGTAATAAGTTGTCCAAAATTTAACTCTTCCACAAAAAACATTTCTACACGTAATTACTAAACAATAAATAAAATCTGATTAGTAATGATTTGCTAATTACATTGTTGATGTAAAAAGTACGCGAGCTTTTAGAAATATAAACCTAAATAAAAAGAACATAATTCTTCCTCAAATAACCCTAAATATATAAACCTGCTATACCAAATCCAAATAGACACTAACAACAACAAGATGAAAAGACCCTCTAAAATAAAAGTAATAATATATCCCCTGCTGAAACCCATTAGGAAATAAAACTAATTATATACTATTAATACAACCAACTTAATCATCCACAGTAACTCTTTTCTGTCAACTAATGTTTTGTTAAAGACCAACATTGTATATCAATCTAAGTGTCCTTTGGGAGATTTTATCTCTGATAAAAAAGTAAATATATATGTTGGTTTCACAACAACATCATTATCAAGGAGAATTATATTACATATGTCGGATTCAAGTTACACAACATTTAAAGGAACATTCCTGTCCAAATTCACGATTTCGACAAATATTAATGGACAATACACGTATACTCCACCATGAAAATAAAGACAAGAAAAGTATACAACCAGCACTAAATAAAATGAATTAAGAATATAGCGACAATGTTTTAAAATGTCTGCAACAGCAATGTTTTAAAACGCTTAAGTATTAATTAACAAATACATTTATATGAGATAAAATTACTTAATTAAGATAAAACATATTTTTAATGGTTAATTTTTAAATTGATCATAACGGAGTGTATTCATACGTGTTTTAAAATATGACAGGGCACGTTTCATGCGGATTTATAAAAAAAATCACAACTATCAATTACATTAGATTTTTGACTTTCAAATTCAGAACTGAAGATGATCTTGCATGAGATTGAAAGTACTTGGGGAAATATATGAAATGAAAAAAACAAAAAAAACAACGGCGTCTTCTTTAATGAATTTAATACCAATTTTAAGACGTTAACCTAGAATTCGAAAGGATTAAATAAATAGTGATAGTATGTCAACATTATTCAACATAGCATGCTTGAATATACATGCATGCATACACTGACACACACACACACACACACATAAACACACAAACACACACACACACACACACACACATATATATATATATATATATATATATATATATATATATATATTCAGTCCTTCCGAAGAAAACTGAAATTCTGCACATGACGGTTCTACTAATCTTATTATCATAAAAATTACATATATAATGGCCTCACCTGATTCAGCACGTATTCTTGTCTTTTAAAACTGTGCAATTAATGCTTACTTGTCTTGATGTCGATTGTCTTACTCTGGAAAGCGTGGCAAATTAATATCAAAATCTTTATTTCTTTAACCCAAGAAAACGCTTCGAAGTTAAATCATGCTTTTTAATTAAGTTACGAGAAGCTATACCAGCAAACGTAGCACCATATATATATATATATATATATATATATATATATATATATATATATATATATATATATATATTACAAGAATACCTGGTGAATCAGGTAAGTTCATTAAATATAATGTTAGCCGAAACTAGTCGAGGGATCTAAATGAAATAATAAGAACGAAATAATATTAATATACAACCCATTGTGTCTGAAGATTTTAATATTTTTTATTGTTCAATATATATAAATAAAAGTGAACATAGAAGTCCACACTTGGAGGCGACAATCTGTTTAATGCTAGATGCTATCGTCAGGTCATCTAGCATGAAACAGAATGTCGCCTCTAAGTGTTGACTTCTATATTTACACACGCTCTATCTCTGATATATATATATATATATATATATATATATATATATATATATATATATATATATATATATATGAAATAATAAGTTGTATGGGAATGAGTTTGTGACCCTGGGTTTTCGCGATCATCAGGGTCACAAGCTCATATGCATCCAATTTATTATGTTAGCTCTATCACTGACATTGAGCGCTTTCTATCAATTAACGCGGATTTCAAATAATATATTATAAATTGTATTTATTCCGGCAATTATTTTAGCATATTTTCTGTTTATGCTTTATAGATGTAATTTATATAAGGAAATGTTCTTCTTTTTAATTAAGCAGGAATCGAACCTGTAACATTTACTTGGTACCGTCGTTTGATTTTCTGCGCTCTTAACCATTCAGCCACAAAGAATCATCGTGTTAACTGATTCCGAATTTATATTTATAAGCGCACACTTTCGAGAATTTTTCTCGATCGATCTTATCTGCTCACGATATATACCTTAACGCAAACAATGATAACATCTGAAATGGATTAATTTTGACAATTATTGTAATATATATTCCGTTTATAATAAAAAATATATTAATATTTAATTATTTACTTAAAGAAATTATATCTTTAATATAACGTATATCTATAAAATAATATATATATATATGTGTGGATGTATGTAGACTGACATAGGACAACGGCGAGATAGTGTTTGTTAACATAACAAGCAGCATTGCATGTTATATGCCAGTTTCAGGATTCAAGAGGTTTTTGTACCGTAGAATCGGTCATTGATGAAATGGCCGGAAATCATTAAAAATTGTGAGTTTAATTACTAAAATATTGGTTTGTGAGAAAAACGACGTTTCTCAAAATTATAAATACCGATAACTGCTCCGTACAAATTAACCTAGTGTACAAGTAGACCTCAAGATTTGTAGCTCAAAATTCTGAGTTAGGTTTACACCTACAGTATAGGTCGACCACCCCTCACAATGATAGATGATGAACAGTGTTTGTGCTAAGAAAAATGTGACCATACAAGGTTTGCATGTGAATAAAATAATAATGTTTAAGAATTACTAAGCTCGTTGTTCAAATGTATAAAATACCGATGTATGGGTTACTGCAAGTGTTTAAACATTACGGGATATCTTAGAGTAAAGGTTTTAATAATCAGCGTCATATTTCGTTCAGGTAACAAACAAAATTATTGTTCACCACAATAGCACATTAATTATGCTTTTACGCTACACACATATTCAATAACGTGCCATTATGTGTCATTAAACTTTAATTATTATAATGACATATATTATGTGTCATTAAACTCTCAATACTACAATGATATATATATATATATATATATATATATATATATATATATATATATTTATATTTATATATATATATATATATATATATATATATATATATATATATATATATATATATGTATTATGTGTCATTAAACTGTTTTTACTATAATGACATATAATGTGTCATTAAACTGACATTGCTATAATTTCTACTTACCTGAATGACAGCTTCGATCAGTATTTACAATTAATGCTGGCTGTTGGCTGTGATATGCTCTGTATCGTTAATGACATTTTGAATATTTCTTACTATTTTATTGTTTTGTATTAATGTCTGTATTAATATACCAAATATGTTCACTAAAGACAAATTTTAGTGGGTATATATTGGGGTATATATTTGTGGCAGCTTGGAGGAGGTAATCGTACGTGGTGTACAGTAACGGTTAGGAGCATCGTTTCACGTATTTACAAATAGTAAATGTCTGCATTCTCTACCCGACATATGAGTCAATCTCTAGTTTCATAAATATTTTTTTAGGCTTGAATAGCCAACTTTTGTACGGCGAAATTTACGGTAACATCCTTATACCAGATACATTTTTAGCTTTAAAATTATCAGCATCTACTCGGCCATTTAGCCTGATGATGGCAAGAATCTGTCAGAATCTTGCTCTAGAAACACCAAGTGATGCTTTAAACTGTAATCCATGGTCACAAATTATAACACGAAATAGACATTTTATCTGCTTACATGGCGCGTAAGTTAAGTTGCACACCCTTTTACTCACAGTAAATCGATGGCCACATTCCTCCAGTATGCAAAATTTCTTAACGCAAGCGTGAATCTTTAGCAATTGTTTGGAAACCGGTCGGTCTCACTTTCGAAAATTCAATTCATACCAATTGAGCATAAGTCTATGCAGTTTATATTTCTATCATTTACAACTTTTCTTTATTTTTTTTTCTTAAAATGTCTCCATCAGTTTCGCTGTCACTAGCGGAAGTAGGCTACGTGTCTGTTGCTACCCGGATTTCATCTTCATTACATGTAACGTATTTCAAGCTGATACCATCGGCTTTCATTGCTAAGCCAGTGAAATCAGCACGAAGCAGACAATATTCCTTGTGGATGAAAGTAACCAAATTCGGATCGTTTTTTTTTTTCCCTATTGTTTTATCGTTCTATTTTGTTAAGTTTATTTGTTATTTTTACCTGCTTTTATGTTATTTTGTCTTTTCTAACATTTATTCAAAAGCTTTTTTGTCCTCTTCCATTATTGAAGTTCATTCATACATTTCTTCCTTTTTTTTTTCATCTTGATTTCTAAATTTGAATTCACGTGCTTTTTGTAAAGTCTACATTTCCTTCACTTATCTTTCATACTGTCTTTGTTTCATTTTATCTCTTTTGACATTTTTGCTGTTTTAGTTTTTCCAATTATCGTTCAATGTTTTTTTTTTTCATCACAAGCATTCGGTTTTCTTTATTTAAGTTTTCATTCCTTATTCTTTGACTTAGCATATTTCTTTCCATTTTGTTTTGTTTTTTTGTTTCTTTCTTTTCTTCTTTCTTTCTTTTTTTCTGGTCTCTATATTAATGATTTGTATTCTGTATTTTTTCCCATTTCTTACTTAAATCCCTAATCCATGAACTTCCTTTCTTTCCATATATTTTATTTTATTTTCTTTTGCTGTTTTTCCAATTTCCTTTTCAAATTCATTTACATTTTCACCCTATTCCTATAAGTATTCGTATATTTTTGTTCTTTTCATTTCTTTTCTTTTCATTCTTTCTTTCATTAACTGTTTTATTTTCTTTCCTTTCTCTTGGAACTTTCATTCTCTAGTATTCAGATATCCAGGCCAATATATGAATACATTCTTTTCTTTTTTGTTCGTTTGTTTCTCCTTTTCTTTCTTTCTCTCTTTCCATCGTTCTGTTTTCATTATCTTCTTTCTTTCATTCAGAATTTGCATTCAATCATCATTTTACATTGATCCTTAAGCCAAATTTTATCCACATTCTTTTTTCTTTCTTATTTTCTTTTCTTTCTTCTTTTCTTTCTTTCTTTCTTTTTGAAATTTCATTTTCTCATATTTTTAGATTCACTCTTAAGCCAAATCATGTCAACGCCCTTTCTTTCTTCTTTCTTTTATCTTTCTTTTTTTCTTTCTTTCTTTCTTTCTTTCTTTGCTTTTGAATGTTCATTTTCTCATATTTTTAGATTCACTCTTAAGCCAAATCATGTCAAACCCCCCCCTTTCTTTCTTTCTTTCTTTCTTTCTTTCTTTCTTTCTTTCTTTCTTTCTTTCTAGGTCCATCTATTGCACTCATTGTTAACCCATATTTCTTTTTTTCCTTTCTTTATTTCTTTCTAGTTACTTGCATTGTTATATTTCTTACTATTTTACTACTTATTTAGTTTTTGTTTTGTTTATTTATTAATCGTAACTTTTATTCAGTCGGTCATGGCGCTAACCTGTTTCTCTCCTTTTCGATTTTCCAATTTCTGTCTTATTAAACATTTGATTCTTCCCTTTTTTTAGCTATATTTTTCAATGTCCGCAGAAATTCCTTTTATCAACTCTTTTCATACTGAATTACATACCCACTGTCTTTTGTTAAGCCCCCTTCTTTTCTCACGCTTTAATTCTTTTACTAGTGATCAGATTATAATTTCATTCACCTAAAGGTTCATCTTTTCTTTCAATGTCTTCATTGTTCTATTGTTTGAGCCCCTTTGCTTTTACTGCTAGAGAGGTTTAAGAAAGTCATCATAAACACACACATGTATATAGATAATGTCAAATTTACTGCATTTGTTTACATTTGATACGCCATGAGCAGTTATGAATGTACGTTAGAGATTCATGGAAGATAGAAGTTTATAAACAGTCATTTCGACTTTGCCAACCGAACGATCCTCTGTGGCCGAATCGGTTAAGGCACGTCAGGACGAATATTTTCGGTAAATGTTATTTAATACTGTTTATTATAAAAAGAGCATTTACATAAATACTTGTATCTATAAAAAGAATGTTAAAGATAAATATATATATATATACAATTTTAAGGTAGGCGATAATTATGGGTGAAAATGCTCAATATAAAACTAGACATTGAGGCCAAGCGCCGATAGCGTGTTTCAATGCGTGAAGACAATCTTCAGGCCATATTTAACCTGTTTTGGCTGGATTATTTGCACTTGCTGATCAACGGGGAATTTGGGGTTGTAAGGCCTCTTGTATTAGCCAAACGGCTGCTGAGTAGTAGATAACAGCCATGTTTCAAATTATTCTATAGGCAATTGCACAGAAATAATTATGGATCCGAATGCACTTATTTCTAATTATTTTATAGCGGCCTTTGTTAAATTTGTGTTCATTATTTATTATTTATTACTTAATTATTTATTA
This sequence comes from Acanthosepion esculentum, assembly GCA_964036315.1. Taxonomy (NCBI): domain Eukaryota; kingdom Metazoa; phylum Mollusca; class Cephalopoda; order Sepiida; family Sepiidae; genus Acanthosepion; species Acanthosepion esculentum. The sequence continues at coordinate 2,540,061 of OZ038505.1, forward strand.
TTTGTTACTTAAATAATAATTATTTATTACTTAATTATTAATTATTTATCATTCATTACTTATTTGTTATTTATTTATTTTTATTATTTATTACTTAATTATTCATTATTTATTAATTATTTATTGTTTATTTTGATTATTTATTACTTAATTATTAACTAGTTAATTATATATTATTTATGACTTAATTTATTATTTATTTTAATTATTCATTACTTATTTATTATTTATTAGTTAATTATTTATTATTCATAATTAATTGTTTATTATTTTTTGCTTAATTATTTAGTATTTATTTTTGTTATTTATTAATTAATTATTTTTATATATTATTAATTAATTAATTATTTAATATTTAATTGTTTATTATTTATTAATTATTTTTTATTAATTACATATTTCTAATTAATTATTAATCACTACATTTTTTTTCTGAATTAGTTATTACTTAATAATTTATTATTTGTTTTTATTACTTAATCATTTATTATAAGATAATTACTTTATTATTTATTATTTAATACTTAATTATTTATAATTTATTACTTAAATATTTTAATTAATTATTATTTAGTAATTATTTATTACTTAATCATTTATTATTTATTTTTATTATTTACTGCTTAATTATTAATTATTTATTATTTATTACGTAATTATTTATTATTTATATTTTATTATTTATTTTTTTATTATTTGTTAATTAATTACTTATTCATTACTTTATTATTATTATTTATTACTTAATTATTTTTTTTTAAATTTAAATATTTTTAAGTAATTATTAATTATGGATTATTTATTATTTAATTATTTTTTATTTATTACCATTTTTTATTATTTATTAAAAAATATTATTTATTAATTATCATTTTTTATTACTTTCTAATTAATTTTTATATTGGATTTTTTATTATTTAATTATTTGATTCTGATTATTATTATACCATTTTCTTATTTTGTTAATTCGTTTAGTATTTACCTTCAATTATGTGTATAAATATGCATTTAGTGTTTCAATGATTTATATGAATTGTAAATAACTAAATATCCAACGAACCCATGCACACGGCTGCAATTATCTTTCTTCAATAGAGCTTAACGTTTGGTGTTGCTTGTGGAGACAGCTTTGTCAATTCACCTACATTTACCTTGAGAATTCTTGGATGAAACTCATTTTTCATAAACCTGTCATCATATATTTAACGAACGATTTGTTAGGATGATGGAATTATGATTACAATTTGTTCTCATGTTTAGCTTCTTTGGATACTTTTAATATGGATCTACAGATTCTTGAAAAATTCCCAAAATGAATCTGCAAATAGTATTTTGACTTCAGACAATTTCCACTATGGTAATTGTTGAGTCTTGACTCATTGTTGAATCTCAACTAATGCATGGAATAATAATGCAACACAAAATGTACTTAGAACAAGAATGTATTATAACAAGAAAGTGTACACAATATTTACATATAGTATTTCTGTTTATTTCTGGGAAGACCGTTCCTGGAGAATGTGTTGACTAAGTCGCAGTCGGGCAGAGTCTCTAGCTGGATCTCTGTATACGCTCCCCTGTCTTCCGGTACCAACCATTATTTATATAGTCGGTAGTCACCTATGCAGATTAGGTGGATCCTACCACAACAGTAATATAGTTTTCTTTCGATTTTGTTGTCTGTTGTTGTGATGGATTTTCCACTTAGTTAGAAGAGGTAATGATATTTCAAAGAAAAAGAACATAAACAGACAACAAAGTGTAAAATTTTGCTGGAAAAAAAAAATCCCATTGGTCCATTCATTTCAATAGCAATGCTTTTAATTTTTAATCATCTAACCACAAGCAAGGTATTAAAGACAATGAGACGCAAGCGGTAACTGATTGTGAGCGAATATGAGAAAAAAAGAATGCCTTGTTAAGAAGCGAAATGAACAGGGATTAAGAAAACACAAGTTAACGCTTGGTATTGAATGTAAATATGTGAAAATGAAATTTGACCGGAAATCAAGACTCCGGAAGAAAGTAACTCAAGATAACAGTGCTAGCGAGAAAGTCACCATAGGATGTACGGTCGCATCTAACAATTTCAACCATAAAATAATGAAACCTTTACTACAATCTAGTAGTATACTAAACTTCATAATATCTAGCCCCCCAAAATAAAGCTCATCAGAACAATTACCAAGAAAATATTGATGCAGAAGGAACAGTGAAGCTACATTACATCGGTGGTAAATTGACTGAAACCGGGATGCCAGTTCAGGATGTATAATATTGAAGATTCTTCTTTTAATTTTAATAATAATCGCTAAATACATGGCAGAAGAACCAGGTCAGGTGTGACAGCAATATACACTTCATGGACCAATGGGATTTACTATTTTTCAACGAAACTTTGCACTTTGTTGCTCATTCTAATGATAAATTAATTAGTTACTTATAATTAATGTATCATTCTAATGATAAATTAATTAGTTACTTATAATTAATGTATCATTCTAATGATAAATTAATTAGTTACTTCTAATTAATGTGTCATTAGCAGTGATTACTTAATAATATCATTTACAAGTAAAGTAGACTCTCGAAGCGACAAATGCAGAGATTAACATGCAGAAAACCAGTGGCAAATGAGAAATTTCCAGACAAAATAGGAATTAGTAAAATATTCATATTTAAAATTAGCTATAGATTGTTGATCAATGGAAAAGGTAAAATTTTGAAGACATCAACGCGGATCGGGGATATGATTACTAATATATTATTATAAGATTCATTGAAAAACAAAACAAAGTGAGTTTGTACACATGGCAAGAATAATAACAAAAAAAAGAGAAATACTTTGGTTGCATATTGAACAATTATCAGCAAACACAGAATAAATGGCAAATGTACAGATGAGATAAATTAATTTGTTCCACCAGTTTGGCTTTTCCCCGGGTAAAACTCGTCATGGCATGTACAATAGAACGAAGCAGCCCCATTACCTTTGTTTTCTATTAGTATGGAGGAAAATCCATTATTTACATTATTCGGACTATTGTCCTCATCTTTGTCGCCATATTTATTACAACGTTTCGGCCGTTGTACGCTCCGGCCTTCTTCAGTTGGTTGGAATGCCGAACTGAACCCTTTATTTCGCTCACTGGGGTAGACTGTTCTAGTTCCACGTGCCATGTTTAATGGATGCCAGTTATCAGTTATCTCTTGTTAATTTCCATCAGAAAGTTCTTCGCTGCCTTAACCGGGTATTGAAGCCACACTCTTTGGGTCCTGTTACTGGATCTAACCAACGCCTTTATCCACATGGATTTGAGGACACATGGCAGAGTGGATAATGAGTACCCAAAGAGTGTGAGTTCAATACCTGGTTAAGGCGGTGGAGAACTTTGAGAGGGGAATTAACAGGAGATAACTGACATCCATTAGACATTGCACGTGGAACGTGGAACAGTAGTCCGAATAATGTAAATAGTGTACATAATACCTCATCTCACAACTATAGACAAATACTGGAAGAAGATCCATTCGTATTGCTTCTTTCTGGAACAGATTCCCGTGAGATCATTACAATTTTAATCACGCTGTTATCTTTTCTGTATATTATCTTAATCAGCTCTGATCACCCCCGAGTCTTATATTGATACGACAACCTCATTCTGTAAACTGAGTGTCTCTATTAGTAAAACTAAGAGACAAAACATAAAAAGATAATATGGCGTATTTCTGTTAAGAAAGGGCGGAGTATATCACTATTATTGTAGTCACGAAAAGAGGAAAGTCTTTTGTCATATTAGTCTGACTATTTCGCGCTGGCTGTGAAGGAAATACTATATATGGAGTTAGAAAGGACGATACTCGAGTGCGTGAACGACATTGGCATTTTTTTCGTACCGCGCATCATAGATATTTCTTTTCCATTAATGCATCACAAAACTATTTACTCCTGCCTCGATAGTAAAGCTGATCAATTCTATAAGTTCAATATGGCAGAGAATGACCAAAACTATCTCAAGACCATTGTTAACTGGGGCAAATGATGGTTTGTTAATTTTAACGCCTCCAAAATTAAACGGTTTTTTGAGAGTCCCCCTCTTTGTCTCCGATCAGATTCAAACCACCGACAAAGTGACTCATTATGCCTTCTCGGGCTAACGATCTCAGCTGATATGAAATGGAAAGATTATTGAATCTGTCGCAGTTAGCTCCCCTTCATTTCCTTAACCCTTCACCAGGGGTCTCTCTCTCCCGGGAGTATAAATACTGGTTGACCTTTCGCCTCTTTCTCTCTCTTTTTTCTCTGCTTACGCGCACGTGTGAGCAACTATGTCGATTTCGGCCGCGGGCCGAAACCTCGCACGTGGGGCGAGGTACAAAAAACTTTCTCTAAAAATTTCCAATATGTGAACTCTTATACACAACCAGCGTTCCCCATATTCTGGGAACACGCTAAAACAAAATTCACCCGTACGGATATTCAACTAAAAACAACACACATACACAACTTTCCATACAGACACTGTAACATTTTATCCATGTCTTCAATGTATTGTAACTCGTGTTTTAATCTATTTGCTATTAATATATATTTGTTCGCATACATATATATATCGGTCTCGTTTGTTTTCTTTTGCTTTCATTGGACTCCATTCAAGTCCAACATTCTTATGTAGCTGGACCGGCCAGCGGAAGCCTTAACCCAGAGATAACTCATCTCTTCTTCTTCCATTCACACACCGCACGGTCCACTACAAATCCATTGCTAGATCAACTGCTAAGAAATTAAGTTTACTGTGTCGTGCGCGACAACTCTTCTCTCCTACATTTCTATAAGTTTACCATTTGTCCCTGGTTAGAATATTGATGCCACATATGGTTCAGTGCCCTCAGCTATTTACCTTTAGATCCTCATAAAATCCAAAAAAAGTATCAGCAACATTATCGGTCCTCATCTGGTGGTTCGGCTTCAGTCACTTTCCCACCGCCGTAAGGTTTCCTCCCTGCGTCTTTTCCGTAAATACTTGCATATATATTGTTCGGATGCGCTTTCAGCCATGGTACCTAGATTCTTTGAATTTCGGCGCAATACCAGACTGGCGTCGAGATCAAATCAATTTACAGTTGGGCCGGCTAGATATAACCGTAAATTCTATAACAGTTTCTTTTCTCGCACTTTTCGCTTGTGGAAGTCCCTTCTGGTTTCCAGCCAACTTTAATCTGCAAAGATTTCAATGCAATGTCAATCGCTATCTACTGTCCTCCTGATCACTCTTTTCCCGTCCCGCTCATTGTTAATATTTCAGTTCCTAATTCTTCCTCACCCAGTAACCCCTTGTGTCTTAATGCTATGTCTGCTTTGCATTGGGTGGAACAGATTTTTATAAATCTCTTCAAATCTATATAAAAAAATAACTGTCATCAGTTATTGTCATTTATAAAAATAATATGTGGAATAAACATCGCATATTTGACAACAGTTAAATGTTTTATAATTCATTTTTCATATAAACTACCCTATATTTATTCACAGGAAGGACAAATAATAAGGTCAATTGTTTCACAACCTTTTAACATTGTAGGGCCATTTTGTGCACTGCAATCGTATCAACAATCTGATACATTCCGTGTCGTCACTGGATTCCGACACTCGGGCCCCAGCACAAGTTCATAGACTGTATCAACAAAGTACGATTGTTTTTTTTTTCATTCGTTTTATTATACGAAAGAAACAAACAGGAACGCATCGATTCTAGCAGACAGCGGGAGGAATAACTTCAGGGGAATGCATGCCCGCTCGTTGGATCAGCGTCTCGCCACATGCGGCCTTAGTCTGTCTATCGGATCAGGGGGTGGAAAACGTATCAACCCTTCAAAATTTCAGCGGCTCTTTGTCGACTTCGAGTCGTTTTGGCTACGTGATGAATAGCAAGACAGGCGAGATCCTATATGCTTGCTTGGCAACCAGTCTACCGGAGAAGACCTGCCTGGTCATACAGGAATCGAAAGAGATAATATCACCCAAGTGTGTATCATATATGGAACTGACTGATCAAAACCTACTTATTGACTGATTTGTTTTCTATGGAAATTATGTTTACATTCTATAAATAAGTTTTCAGATAATAATTATTTAGTGTCTTACTAATTAATCCATAGCTGGGGGGAGGAGATGTGGATCCATATTTTTTCCCTAGAATCTATTAACGCGTAAATGAATATAATGAATGCGACTGTAATTGGAACTCCCCGATTAATAATTCCGTGTTATTACACATAACACCTCCCATACATCCAGGATTACAGCACCTAGTATGCACAAACAGTTGCCCATCTAGATACTGACTAGTCTCAACGTAGCTTAACTTCTGTGATCGTACGGCAAGTAGTGTTTCAACGGCATATAGCCGTTATTCCCAAATATCAAAATGCTACGCCAACGAGATATTCTAACCAAACGCTGCCCTTCCTTGTCTAGACGCCACTTTCTGTAAAAAGCGGTGTGTCTAGACAAGTATAGTTTGAAAAGACGCCTACCTCTCCAGACTGGATTTTGAGATTTTCTTCTTTTAAACAGGCCCGCAACCTTGGCAAAAGAGTGAAGCTTTCTCTCATATTTAACCTATATATATATATATATATATATATATATATATATATATATATATATATATATATATATATATGTGTGTGTGTGTGTGTATATATATATATATATATATATACATATATATATATATATATATATATAAAAGTGAACATAGAAGTCAAAATTAGAGGCGACAGTCTGTTTCATGCTAAATGCAATCGTCAGGCCATGAGTGCTGTTATTTTTATCGGCTATTTATATATACGGGCCAGTGGTGCATTGTGGGTAGTCTATTTTGGCGGTTATTTTACCGGAAGTTGTTTATTTGTTTATTTATCTATTTGGGTTAAATTATTTTGCTTGTTTTTATTTATTTTTATTTTTTATTTTTATTTCTTATCTTATATATTTATTTATTTATTTTTATTTTGATCAGTGTTTTTATTAACGCAGTAAAAAAAGTTCATATCGCTTATTTAATAGTTTTGTTTGGGAAGATAATGAAAGATATTTGTTCAACTTTGGGGTTGATTTTTGTAGTTTGTTCTAACTATTATTTTCTTTTTCTTAACATCGTTCTGATCATTATTCTTGCTACTGTAAATATACTGTAAAAAGACAATACGAAAAAAGGTAAAGAAGAATTTTGTCCTCTGCCTTCATCAAATCCACCAGGGCACGAAAAGCGTAATGGAAGAAAAGCCCTAACTTTCTCTTTAATCATATATATATATATATATATATATATATATATATATATATATATATATATATATATATATAAATGATATTGTAATCATTTACACTATTTAAATTGTTCGAACTGTTGACTTCATCTTCGTTTCCATATTCACTACCTTTCGGCCGTAATATGCTCCGGCCTTCTTCAACATCTGTCTATGTTTCTGTGAATCTTTTTATGATTCTTTTTTACATGTGTTTATTTTCTCTATTCCAAGAAAATAAAAGATGAATCCAACGATATTTATATATATATATGTGTGTGCATGTGTGTTTGTGTGTGTGTATATCACTAAAGACAAAATTGAAAAACTATATGTGTATATATATATATATATATATATATGTGTGTGTGTGTGTGTGTGTGTGTGTGTGTGTGTGTGTGTATATAAATGTGTGTGTGTCCGTGTGCGTGCATCAGTAAAGACAAAAATTGAAAATCCATTATGTATACATATATACATATATATATGTGTGTGTGTGTGTGTGTGTGTGTGTGTGTGTGTGTGTGTGTGTGTGTGTGTGTGTAAGTAAATTGATAAACCAAGAATAGAAATTCATGTAATAAATTATAACCGATAAAGATGTTTAAGGTTATTTTTTCTTGAGTTATCATTATATATTGGTATGTAACATGCACTAAGCTGTCGTTGGATTATTATTAATGTCCTCTTTGGAATTATCCCAACCAATTACAAATTTCATAGTACATACATACATACATACATACATATATATATATATATATATATATATATATATATATATATATATATATATATATATATATATATATATATAGTATTAAATTATAAGAGTGTTAGGTGTTACAATTGTCTGTTATTTTTCCGTAGTTTACTGGTGATAAGGCATTTAACCCCATACCTCAGAAGAGTGAAAGCTATAGAACAATGCGTTCAGGAAACTTTGAAGTTAAGTGATTAGTTTGTTGACATTAATTCTATCTATTTATCTATCTATCTATCTATGTATCTATCTATCTATCTATCTATCTATCTATCTATCTAGACAACAGTTAAAGTTAGTTTTTAATGACGCGTGTCTTCAACAGATTTTTATCAAGGTAGAAGTCAAAATGGGTCGGTCGAAAAAAGTTTTTCTCATTGTCTTTATTCATTTTGTCATTTTACAGATACATTGTTTATATATCAATTTTACATACATACACATACACACATACGTATATATATATATATATATATATATATATATATATATATATATATATATGTAAACAAAATTTAAATATGATTTTAAACCTGATTGAATGCCATCTTTGAAACACTTCTTCAGAAAGGTTCATTGAACCGAGAATAATATATATATATATATATATATATATATATATATATATATATATATATATATATATGTATATATATATATATATATATATATATATACATCTGATGCGATTAAAACGAAAATAATATATAAATTTTAACGTTCACAGCATTAATTCAAAAGATGGCACTATACCGATAGTAGAGCGATAATTATTTATTTATTATAATTTTACCATATAGACAAAGACATTTTCCTCACTAAAAAGATGAAACTTCAACTGCACTTCGACGTGTGAGAATTGCCGTTGAAATGCACTGAAACGAAGTTGCATCTTTGTAGTGAGTAAAATGAGTAAAATATTTATATATATATATATATATATATATATATATGAAATTCATCTCTCTCTCTCTTTCTCTCTCTCTCTCTCTCTCTCTCTCTCTCTCTATATATATATATATATATATATATATATATATATATATATATATATATACAACCTATATATATATATATATATATACAACATGTGTTGGAACAGCGTAAGCTAGGCGATCACTAAGTAAAGAAGTAAGCAACATTAAAAGAGGTTTATTACTATAAATAAACAAATAAGAAAATAGAAAACTACGTCATCGGACTAAAATTCTGAGGTTTTAGATCGTTTCCATAATCACACTGGTATATTATTGGCGATGCTGAAAGTATCCGTCAAGCTTTAGATAAAAACTAGACTACGCGTGAGCCGTTGGGTCAGTGACAGTTCAGAATATAAAACGTTCAAGTTCATTTTAACATTAAAATATTGACTGTTTTGGTGAAAGTTGAATTAAATAAAATACTTAATGTATAAACAACACGTATTAGTAAATCATATCCACTTAAAATATTTTTAAATCACATTAACCAAAAAATATATTTTTAATATCCAAAAAAATATTTTAAAATCATATTCACCTGAAAATATTTTTTTAAATATGGCCTGAAATAAATTTTAAATATTGAAAATATTGTTTTTTTTAAAGAAAGCTGAAATATAAATGAGCACGCACGAAATCACAGAGGTGGATTGAGAGAAGTGAAAAGACAGAGAGAGGTGGAAAGAGCGAGAAAAGAGAAAAGATAGAGAGAGATGGAGAGAGAAAGAGATGTGGAAAGAGAGAAGTAAAAACATAGTGAGAGGTGGAAATATATAGAAAGGAGAAAAGAGAGAGACAGGGAGCTGGAAAGAGAAAGAGAGGTGGAAAGAGAGAAGTAAAATGACAGAGAGAGGTAGAAAGAGAGAGAAAGGAGAAAAGATAGAGATAGAGAGCTGGAAAGAGAAACAGAGCGCGAATGAGACATGTAAAAAGACAGAGAGAGTTGGAAAGAGAGAGAAAGGAGAAATGAGAGAGAGCTGGAAAGATTGGTTGAAAGAGAGATGTAAAAAGACAGAGAGAGGTGGAAAGAGAGAGAAAGTAGAAAAGAGATAGATCTGGAAAGATAAAGAGAGGTGGAAAGAGGAAGTAAAACTACATAGAGAGGTGGAAAGAGAGATAAAGGAGAAAAGAGAGAGAGCTGGAAAGAGAAAGAGAGGTGGAAAGAGGAAGTAAAACGACATAGAGAAGTGGAAAGAGAATAAAGGAGAAAAGAGAAAGAGCTGGAAAGAGAAAGAGAGATGGAAAGAGAGAAGTAAAATGACAGATTGGTGGAAAGAGAGAGAAAGGAGAAGAGAGAGAGAGAGAGCTGGAAAGAGAAAGAAGGGCGGAAAGAGAGAAGTGATATTAGAGAGTTGTAAAGCGAGAGACAGGTGGAAAGAGAGAATGGTGAAAAGTTGACATAAATGTAACGATTTATGTCCACAATCCGTATGTTAATTTAGGTCACCATCTAAGACGAACACACGTCATTTCCTTCTCTCCCGACTTCCTACACGTTAATAAATTTACATCTTTCTTTCAACCACTCTCTATTTATGAATTCTGTAATGGCACAAGCATACAAAGTCAAAGAATTTTATAAGAATAAAGATAGTTAGGCCCGGACTATTGTTTTGCAGATTCCGAAGACTTCTGGCAAGGTTTGATATGATTATTTTCTTCACAAGTTGAAAGGTTATCGTATTTCCGGACGGATTTGTATCTGATTTAATGACACTTATCAAATCGCGAAAGATATTTTTTGAACGGCCGCTCTAGATCTATTTGTATTAAAGCGTTTGGGCCCAAGACCCCATTCTTGGTCTTACGTTGTTCCTAATTTTCGTTTCCTGATATGATTTGTTCTCAACTTGGTATCTATTTTGATGTCACAACTATTTACTCCAGTCTTATTGCTAAGAATAATCGGTTTCACACGGTCAAATTAGCAGCTGATCTAAAAAGATGACATACAATCTGTTGTTAACTGAGACAAATAAGTGATTTCTTAATGTAATGTTAGCGGATCTAAATATTTTCTCTTTTAATCAACTTAGAGAACATTTGACTTCGACGAGTATAGCTGATGCTAACTTACAGAGGGTGAGACATTGCGTCATCTCGGGTTTTCTGCTGACGTGAAGTGAAATTACATAGAATCAGTTGTCAGGTTTCTAGTTGGAAACTTGGTACATTGTATCGGCCTAGACCATTTTTCTCTGTAGAATCTAATTTTGCACATTTATAAGTTACGAAGTGGATAAAGTCCGACAATTATTTTAAGACATTTTCTGTTCATACGTTATTTTTATAGATGAAAATATTTAAGTAAATGTTCTGTTTATAATAAACAGTATGAACAAAATTTATCGACTTGAATGTCCGATAAATTTTGATAGAAAACATCTGTCCTCCAACAGGAATCGAAACTGTATCCTACACGGGATCGTCATATAGACTGACGTGCTATAGAAATTTAGCTACGGAGGAGCGTCTTGGTTAGCAAGGTCGATTTCACCGCTTTTAAACGACAATTTTCCATGATTTCCCTCTTACATTCATATCTGCTCGAAGCGTATCTAAACGTAAGCAAATGATGTCACACATTATGAAATGGACAAAGTCAGACAATTATTTTAAGACATTTTCTGTTTATACGTTATTTTTATAGATACAAATATTTAAGTAAATGCATTTACTTACCTATTTGTATGGATAAAAATTAATAAAAACAGAAAATGTCTTAAAACATTTATAAGTGTCCCATTCGTTCATGCGTTGAATATTGCCGTACTATCTGGCCCGGCGTTTCTACTATGTAATTAGAAATTCTTGATGAAATACAAAGACGAATCTGCAATGTTATCGGTACTGACATGGCATCTCGGTTTCAATCAATTTCTCACTACCGTAAAGTAGCTTCTTTCCGGATTTTTTATAAATATTTCAATGGCAAGTGTTTTGATGAGCTTTCGTCCTAGTTAAGACGATAAACCCCATGAATTAGAAAAGCCTTTTGATGAGCGTTGAAACCACTTCTTAATTGCTGCTTTTTCCATGCCCACACTGACCCGGACTAATAGAACCTGTTGTGGGCAAATAGTTAACCGCCAAACTGGGGTCACACACACACTATGAAATTATAAAAATACATTCTAATAGTAAAAGTAACTGCAATACATTTTCATAGTTAAAAAATTAGTAGCAATATACTTTTGGAATTGGAAAAAAAAAACTTATTTACAATACATTTTTTGTAAAAGAAATTACGAATGCTCCCCCAAAATTAAATTTCGGTAATAAATGACCTATAAGGAGTTGATATGCAGCTAAAAAAACGAAAATGTAATGTGCTTTATGTTTTAGTAAATCGACTATTTGAATTTTAAAAAAATATTAGATTGGCAGTTAGGTCTCATCATTTAAGATTTGAAATGTAATGGTATGCTCTTTGCTCTGGCCTCGCTCTTCTCGCTTGTGGAACACTCACCCGCCAACATTGATCTTCAGATGTGCAATGTCAATCGTTATGTTCCATCTTTTTGCTTCTTTTTTATTATCCTCTCTGCTTAACAATGATTCTCATATTCTTTCCCACTTAATAACTCACTGCGTCTTAGTGAATTTATTACCCTGCTTGGGGCGAATATATATATATATATATATATATATATATATATATATATATATATATATATATATAAAAGCTACACACTAAAAATAAACCCAGAAAGAGTAGCGACGTTGTTGAAAGAAATGGATATTCAGTTAGAAACCTGATAACTTGTTCAATATCTTTCGGGAAATATATATATACAGAATGTGAGGGGTAACTTGTCGTCACTTTATATTTTTAATTTCGTGCATGCGTGTTGTTTGTTTTTAAATACTAGGGTCTGTTGGACACCGTCTGTGAGAAAAAAGAGAACCAGATCTCAATTTCCTCCGCCAGAAATTTGTAAATAGCATGCTGTACTGCTTGGCATTCGCGCCGGAAACTCGAATACGAATATTCCAGAGTCTCAATCCGAGGACAGTGCAGAGGATTCGGAAATAGTTAGATGAGTCTGATGGTGATTACGAAGGTACAGCTACCTAGAAATCTCCCTCTGATCATTCTGATGAGGAAATAACTGTATATGTTGGTGCGGGCCTCAGACTTAACACAGATGCCTACATCTTGTGCCTAGAGGAGATAGTGCTACCCTAGGTTAAGAGGGTGACTGCTGGAATACCCTATATCTGGCAAAGGACTCTGTACCATGCCACACAAGCAGGAGAATCCCGTTATAGCTCTAAGACAATTTCTGAGACCATATCATCACTTATATCTGCCTACCTAACTCTTCGGACTGCCACTCCTTGATTATTATGTTGAGAAAGCAGTTAAGTTAGAGACCAACAAAACTCGTTGTGACGCCAAAGATGAACTGCAGGAAAGGGTTTTGGCAGCATTCACCAACTTACACAAGGAGAACGTCCACAAGAGTTGCAGAAGATTCCGAAGTTGTCTGGAAGCCGTGACTGATGTCAATGGCGATTTTGTTGAATAAATTTACTCTTTAGTATTTCAAGATATTTTTTATGCAATTTTGGTGAATATATGTTAAAATGAGATGTCAATGTTATTTTCATTTTTGCGTAATGTAGACGACAATTTATCCATGTTATCCTGCATAACATTAAAGAAAATCTAGTCGTTCGTGAATTGAACCCATCCTCCATTATTATGAAGATGTACCCAACGTAATATTTAAAGAAATCCCCATCGAAGTTATCAGGAGCCGAATCGCAGTCATCGACAGAAAATGAGACGAGACCGTTATATTTAGGTTACCAATATCAGCCAAATTATTCATCGATGCATGGTTGTTTCCTAATATTCGACCCGTATAATTCACTCCCTTTATCAGATATTTATCCTCGAGGGTACCAATCGTCGAAAGTCGAGATTATGTGCTTGAGAAAAAATATATTCAGGCTGAAGGAAATTAATATATTGCTAAAGAATTTTGCCGATAGCCGCAAGAACGGAGAGGATTTTGTTACTCCGTCATTTAATAAAGCCTAACCCAATTTCAACCCAATCTTGGTTTACTGTGTAAAATCAGTATGTTATTCCGAACAAAAAAAGTGGATTACGTGCATTATAAATGCCTAAGAAATTGATCGTTAGTCGGTAGCAAATAAGGCAAGTTTTGACAATATAAAAATGTAATTGGTAATGGCTTTATATTCATTTATGAAGGTACCAGTCCGCAAAGCTGGCTAGCTAATATCAGCTGCAGATGCCAGTTCAGGCATATTTGTGTTTCTTCAATACCGACCAGCTTGTGGTTTGTACTCCAAATATAATGATCGGAACGTAGCCGGGTGCAGGGAACGGTCGGTACTGACCACGAAAACCTGTTCAAATCTCACCGTGGTCAATTTGTACTTCTTAATATTATCGGCGTCGGGTGCGATCCCAGAGTGTGGCACCTTTAGAAAATGTCTAGAAATCGTACCACAGATTGACCTAAGCGTGAGTGAAATCTGGCAAATGGAACTATATGTGAACCTTGATCAGCTACCTTCTAAAAAGATATGACTTATAAAATAAAACTGTTGGAAATGTTTATAAAACGTATTTATTAATTGTGTAGACAGAAAAATATAAAGGAACAAACTGGAAAACTAAATCTTCGAGTCATATATAGGTTTTGCACCTAGTACACCTAAGGAATAGCTGATAAAGAAACTCTATATATCAATATAATGGTGGGTAATTGAATGGAAAGGACACACGTTTCGAACGTTACATACCTTAGTAAGACTAGATAATGATATTATTAATGGAATCATATATATGTAGAGGAATAGAAAGAAAAACAATAATCATCATCATCATTATCATCCTCATCACAACCATGGACTTGAAGTTACACGGTAAATCAGTGTGATTTACTCATTTTCAGCAACTATGAAAATATCTTGTATTATTGCTTTCGAAACCTTTCTATATTTTGCTACAAGACAAAAATCCCGCAGATCTTCCATAACTTTCAAAGCTGTTATGTTTATGCGGGAAATGATGTTATTTTATTAATATTTCTTTTAATGTTCTTGTTAAAGTTGCAGGAAATTGTTTTATTTTATTAATAATTATTTTAATGTTCTTGTTAAAGTTGCAGGAAATGATGTTATAAATACTTCGTTTAATGTTCTTGTTAAAGTTGCAGGAAATGAGGTTATTTTATTAATATTTCTTTTAATGTTCTTGTTAAACTTGCAGGAAATGAGGTTATTTTATTAATATTTCTTTTAATGTTCTTGTTAAAGTTGCAGGAAATGAGGTTATTTTATTAATATTTCTTTTAATGTTCTTGTTAAAGTTGCAGGAAATGAGTTTATTTTATTAATATTTCTTTTAATGTTCTTGTTAAACTTGCAGGAAATGAGGTTATTTTATTAATATTTCTTTTAATGTTCTTGTTAAAGTTGCAGGAAATGAGGTTATTTTATTAATATTTCTTTTAATGTTCTTGTTAAAGTTGCAGGAAATGAGGTTATTTTATTAATATTTCTTTTAATGTTCTTGTTAAAGTTGCAGGAAATGAGGTTATTTTATTAATATTTCTTTTAATGTCCTTGTTAAAGTTGCAGGGAATGAGGTTATTTTATTAATATTTCTTTTAATGTTCTTGTTAAAGTTGCAGGAAATGAGGTTATTTTATTAATATTTCTTTTAATGTTCTTGTTAAACTTGCAGGAAATGAGGTTATTTTATTAATATTTCTTTTAATGTTCTTGTTAAAGTTGCAGGAAATGAGGTTATTTTATTAATATTTCTTTTAATGTTCTTGTTAAAGTTGCAGGAAATGAGGTTATTTTATTAATATTTCTTTTAATGTTCTTGTTAAAGTTGCAGGAAATGAGGTTATTTTATTAATATTTCTTTTAATGTTCTTGTTAAAGTTGCAGGAAATTAGGTTATTTTATTAATATTTCTTTTAATGTTCTTGTTAAACTTGCAGGAAATGAGGTTATTTTATTAATATTTCTTTTAATGTTCTTGTTAAAGTTGCAGGAAATGAGGTTATTTTATTAATATTTCTTTTAATGTTCTTGTTAAAGTTGCAGGAAATGAGGTTATTTTATTAATATTTCTTTTAATGTTCTTGTTAAAGTTGCAGGAAATGAGGTTATTTTATTAATATTTCTTTTAATGTTCTTGTTAAAGTTGCAGGAAATGATGTTATTTTATTAATATTTCTTTTAATGTTCTTGTTAAAGTTGCAGGAAATGAGGTTATTTTATTAATATTTCTTTTAATGTTCTTGTTAAAGTTGCAGGAAATGAGGTTATTTTATTAATATTTCTTTTAATGTTCTTGTTAAACTTGCAGGAAATGAGGTTATTTTATTAATATTTCTTTTAATGTTCTTGTTAAACTTGCAGGAAATGAGGTTATTTTATTAATATTTCTTTTAATGTTCTTGTTAAAGTTGCAGGAAATGAGGTTATTTTATTAATATTTCTTTTAATGTTCTTGTTAAAGTTGCAGGAAATGAGGTTATTTTATTAATATTTCTTTTAATGTTCTTGTTAAAGTTGCAGGAAATGAGGTTATTTTATTAATATTTCTTTTAATGTTCTTGTTAAAGTTGCAGGAAATGAGGTTATTTTATTAATATTTCTTTTAATGTTCTTGTTAAACTTGCAGGAAATGAGGTTATTTTATTAATATTTCTTTTAATGTTCTCGTTAAAGTTGCAGGAAATGAGGTTATTTTATTAATATTTCTTTTAATGTTCTTGTTAAACTTGCAGGAAATGAGGTTATTTTATTAATATTTCTTTTAATGTTCTTGTTAAAGTTGCAGGAAATGAGGTTATTTTATTAATATTTCTTTTAATGTTCTTGTTAAAGTTGCAGGAAATGAGGTTATTTTATTAATATTTCTTTTAATGTTCTTGTTAAACTTGCAGGAAATGAGGTTATTTTATTAATATTTCTTTTAATGTTCTTGTTAAAGTTGCAGGGAATGAGGTTATTTTATTAATATTTCTTTTAATGTTCTTGTTAAACTTGCAGGAAATGAGGTTATTTTATTAATATTTCTTTTAATGTTCTTGTTAAAGTTGCAGGGAATGAGGTTATTTTATTAATATTTATTTTAATGTTCTTGTTAAAGTTGCAGGAAATGATGTTATAAATACTTCGTTTAATGTTCTTGTTAAAGTTGCAGGAAACGTTATTATTTTATTAATATTTCTTTTAATGTTCTTGTTAAAGTTGCAGGGAATGAGGTTATTTTATTAATATTTCTTTTAATGTTCTTGTTAAAGTTGCAGGGAATGAGGTTATTTTATTAATATTTCTTTTAATGTTCTTGTTAAACTTGCAGGAAATGAGGTTATTTTATTAATATTTCTTTTAATGTTCTTGTTAAAGTTGCAGGAAATGAGGTTATTTTATTAATATTTCTTTTAATGTTCTTGTTAAAGTTGCAGGAAATGAGGTTATTTTATTAATATTTCTTTTAATGTTCTTGTTAAAGTTGCAGGAAATGATGTTATAAATACTTCGTTTAATGTTCTTGTTAAAGTTGCAGGAAACGTTATTATTTTATTAATATTTCTTTTAATGTTCTTGTTAAAGTTGCAGGGAATGAGGTTATTTTATTAATATTTCTTTTAATGTTCTTGTTAAAGTTGCAGGGAATGAGGTTATTTTATTAATATTTCTTTTAATGTTCTTGTTAAACTTGCAGGAAATGAGGTTATTTTATTAATATTTCTTTTAATGTTCTTGTTAAAGTTGCAGGGAATGAGGTTATTTTATTAATATTTCTTTTAATGTTCTTGTTAAACTTGCAGGAAATGAGGTTATTTTATTAATATTTCTTTTAATGTTCTTGTTAAAGTTGCAGGGAATGAGGTTATTTTATTAATATTTCTTTTAATGTTCTTGTTAAAGTTGCAGGGAATGAGGTTATTTTATTAATATTTCTTTTAATGTTCTTGTTAAAGTTGCAGGGAATGAGGTTATTTTATTAATATTTCTTTTAATGTTCTTGTTAAAGTTGCAGGAAATGAGGTTATTTTATTAATATTTCTTTTAATGTTCTTGTTAAAGTTGCAGGAAATGAGGTTATTTTATTAATATTTCTTTTAATGTTCTTGTTAAACTTGCAGGAAATGAGGTTATTTTATTAATATTTCTTTTAATGTTCTTGTTAAAGTTGCAGGAAATGAGGTTATTTTATTAATATTTCTTTTAATGTTCTTGTTAAAGTTGCAGGAAATGAGGTTATTTTATTAATATTTCTTTTAATGTTCTTGTTAAAGTTGCAGGAAATGAGGTTATTTTATTAATATTTCTTTTAATGTTCTTGTTAAAGTTGCAGGAAATGAGGTTATTTTATTAATATTTCTTTTAATGTTCTTGTTAAACTTGCAGGAAATGAGGTTATTTTATTAATATTTCTTTTAATGTTCTTGTTAAAGTTGCAGGGAATGAGGTTATTTTATTAATATTTCTTTTAATGTTCTTGTTAAAGTTGCAGGAAATGAGGTTATTTTATTAATATTTCTTTTAATGTTCTTGTTAAACTTGCAGGAAATGAGGTTATTTTATTAATATTTCTTTTAATGTTCTTTTTAAAGTTGCAGGGAATGAGGTTATTTTATTAATATTTCTTTTAATGTTCTTGTTAAACTTGCAGGAAATGAGGTTATTTTATTAATATTTCTTTTAATGTTCTTGTTAAAGTTGCAGGGAATGAGGTTATTTTATTAATATTTCTTTTAATGTTCTTGTTAAAGTTGCAGGAAATGATGTTATAAATACTTCGTTTAATGTTCTTGTTAAAGTTGCAGGAAACGTTATTATTTTATTAATATTTCTTTTAATGTTCTTGTTAAAGTTGCAGGGAATGAGGTTATTTTATTAATATTTCTTTTAATGTTCTTGTTAAAGTTGCAGGGAATGAGGTTATTTTATTAATATTTCTTTTAATGTTCTTGTTAAACTTGCAGGAAATGAGGTTATTTTATTAATATTTCTTTTAATGTTCTTGTTAAAGTTGCAGGGATTGAGGTTATTTTATTAATATTTATTTTAATGTTCTTGTTAAACTTGCAGGAAATGAGGTTATTTTATTAATATTTCTTTTAATGTTCTTGTTAAAGTTGCAGGGAATGAGGTTATTTTATTAATATTTCTTTTAATGTTCTTGTTAAAGTTGCAGGGAATGAGGTTATTTTATTAATATTTCTTTTAATGTTCTTGTTAAACTTGCAGGAAATGAGGTTATTTTATTAATATTTCTTTTAATGTTCTTGTTAAAGTTGCAGGGAATGAGGTTATTTTATTAATATTTCTTTTAATGTTCTTGTTAAATATGAATAAGATGGTCGCTCGTTCAAAGACTATGTCTACTCTTTAGTATTGGCGACAAGAAAATGTCCACTAATGTCTACAATTTCCGAAGCTATTAACTCTAATATATCAAGTTCTTCTTGATTTTGTTTTCTTGGAGACAACATAACGTATTTTCTTGTAAATAATGCGAATGATTTTGAACGATAATTAAAGGCAAAAGTGAGGTCGTGATACACGCAATGACATTTTGTCAGGAATTTTTACGCAGCTTTAAAAATCTCATATTTGAAGCAGACACACTCAGCACAATGGATAATAAAACACAAAGTAGGCAGGTGTCAAACAATTGTTTAAAAAAGGTTTTTATATGTCGCCAGTATTTTTTCATTGGGAATCAGCAGTAATTGAAGGCCTTTAGTCTTAAAGACAGGAAATATAACGAAATTTATATATGTAAAAAAATAATAATGAAGGGAATATCCTGTCATGTTTTGATAAGCTTAATATTAAACAAAGCACCATAAATCTAAAATATATTTTGAACCGGAAATTAGAAGTAACATACAATGGCTAAAAATCCGGTTCATTTATTTTCTACAATATCGTGAAAAATTAAATATCTTAATGATATCTGTGTACGGCATTTTATGGATGCTTGTACTCCGAGGTCATATTATACACAAGGTAGTAATTTATTCACTGTATTTAGCTTTAGAAAAAAAGATTCGTATTATTCCCAAGTCGTATTATACACAAGAAATTACGGCTCATCCATGTTATACCTATCAATATCTTCAGTCGATATATTCTCCTTTTCTTTTTTCCAGAAGCCGTCGAACATGGAATCTAATGGTAAAATCTTTGTATACAGTTGCCAACTTTTAACGGTTGACAACGGGTGAAGTCATTAGCTTCTCTGCCAAAATATTAAATCAAATGCTAATTATATTTAATATAATGGTAATTATAATTAATTATTACGATGTTAATTATAACTAATAAATTTTAGCTACAATCAACTTCGTGAGAAACGCTGCAGAAACAGGGCGTCTTATCTTTAAATGTTAAATTTAAAATTTCTGGCGTCCGATGTATTTAGAAACGAAAGAAAACATGCATAAACTTAACTTTTAAATTTTTATTTTAAATTTCTGTTATAGCGTGTTTCTAGAAATGCATCAGCACACTAAATGCCGTAGTTGTAATAATTCTGACCATAATTTCAATTTAAAATCAGTTTTAATGAAAAGAGTATGCTGTTTATTAAGTCGAAAGCATGTTATTTATTAAGTATCGAAAGTGTTCTAATTTCGCAGTGTTCCGCGATAGATTTACGTCAAGGAACATACAACATTTTTTCCCTTAAGAAAATTACGGCTATTACAATTATTAGTGTATTTAAAAACGACAGAAATAAAAAGAAGAGCGATAGGAAAGCAAGGGATAAAACCGCAACTAGAAATTTAAATTTTGAATTTAATTTAAGCGTGCTTGAATGATCAGGGTTTGTTAATATGACTAATTGCAACCAGAGTACCACGTGTTAATTAATATTAATAATGATAGGATGAATTCAACGTAAGGATTTTTAAGTTAGAAATTGAGAACCTGTCTTCGGCTCAGAACAGTTTTATCAGAAGCAAAATTATTATTAAAACCATTAGTGATAGCAAAACGGACAGTAGTAAATACGGAATTTGTGACATAAAACCACCAAAAATAACAAGAAACAGCTGAAATCATTTGGCTTGGATAGCAAATGCGAAGAAGCGCCGTTATTGGCTCAGGAAAATTATATACACAAGAAACTATCCAAATAACGACAAATGAAGAAACCATATTTTTTAAAGCTAAAATTCATTTTAGGCACAGTTCAAGACTCACTAAAGCTAGAGGTGTATTTAACGGTATGTGATGTGAATATAAAAGGAGGTGGTAGGTTGTGAAAGTTATGAAGATAAGGAGGATAGATAAAACAAGACGAATTTTTGTGATGCTCACAGAAGATTGCCAAATTTCAAGAAATTGGGCATTTTTATTATTTTTAAGGAATATAGGAACAATGTTATCGATATATCTTGAAGTTATATTAATATATCACTGTAAGATCTGATTTTGTAGAGTAACTAATCAATATTAAAGTTACAACTGATATTATTTATGGGTACTGGTAGTAATATTAATAGTAGTAATAGTATTAGAAATATTATCATTATTATTATTATTATTATTATTATTATTATTATTATTATTATTAGTAGTAGTAGTAGTAGTAGTAGTAGTAGTAGTAGTAGTAGTAGTAAGGACGGTGGAGTATTGGATAGCGGCGGAGAGTCGAGTTC
The DNA here is from genome assembly GCA_964036315.1 of Acanthosepion esculentum. Taxonomy (NCBI): domain Eukaryota; kingdom Metazoa; phylum Mollusca; class Cephalopoda; order Sepiida; family Sepiidae; genus Acanthosepion; species Acanthosepion esculentum. The sequence goes on from OZ038505.1 coordinate 2,561,807, forward strand.
GATTTCAATTCGAATCCATTATATTTACTTACGTGCCACTACCCTTGGGAAAGCTATGAATCCTCTTCTTTCCACCCCCACCCGCCAGCTATAGGTAAATAGCAGGGCGGACTGGGTTCTATAACTGGTCTACCGCAGAAAGAAATGGCAGCCTAATGCGGGGAAAAAATCTGCCTATTCAGTCATGTATCGAAAGATGCATGATCGCCTAAGCGTGTATCACACATGGCACATAACTGAACTGATTAGTCGTAGTATTATTATCACTAATAGTGGTGGTAATAGTTCATTATAGTAGAAATAATTTTGAACCTAGTATACCATAATTCAGGTATTAACATAAAATATTGAGGGACTGATGCATTTCCAGCAGCAACGTTGATTAAAACAACCTCGGTATATTTGTTTAAAAGTAATTTTCCTTGCAAATAAATGCAATGCTATCGATGATTCATTTATTACTCTTGGCATTATATAAATCGCTTGTTGCTCAATATCTGTCAGAGACGACAGACTGTTTCCTGCTAGACGCAATTATCAGGCCTGATGATTGCTTTTAGCATAAAACAATATGTCGCCTCAGAGTGTTGACTTCAGTGTTCACTTTTATATTTATATACGCTCTATCTCTGATATTGAGCACTTTATCCCATAAATATAGCACACCTTATTGTTGGTAGTCTATTATGGCGGTCATTTACCGGAAGTCAGATGTTTGCTTATTCATTTGGGTCAAATTGTTTTGACAAATAAACAAATATATAAGATAAAAATAAAAATGAAAATAAATAAAAACAAGCAAAACATAATAGACTACCAACAATAAGCTATATAAACAAATTTTTACTGCGTTAACAAAAAAACACCGATCAAAATAAAAAATAAATAAATAAATATATAAGATAAAAAATAAAAATAAAATTAAAAAAAAAACAAACAAAAAAACAAGCAAAATAATTTGACATAAATAAATAAACAAATAAGTGACTTCCGGTAAAAGTAATAGTAAAAGGTCTGTAATTTTTACTGGACAACGCATTTTCATTTACATAGAGTTAAAAAGGTAAACATACACACATTTTGTTATAGTGTCTAAAACGTAAATATTGGTAAAGTTTGTACGCGAGTCTGCAAGTATCCGCCCGGAAGTGGATACTTTGATATTTTAATTTATTTCATTTTTGTACTCTTCTTCCGGTTATGGAACCGACGTATTCTAGGCTCCGTCGAGGGGGGACAAATAATTGTATATACTGTATCAAATAAATAAATGTGGAAACGTCATCATTCTATAACCATTCTTGTTATCTTTGTTGATGACACAGCCATTAAATCCTGTTTCAATAAGAAGGCTGATCAGTTCGATATGGTCAAACCACCTACAGTCTGTTGTTAAGTGGGATAAAGAATGTCTTGTTAAACTTAACTCCTGCAAAAAACAAAACTACTCCCTAATAATCCGCTGAGAGAACCTTTTCAGCCTCCCATTATCACGCTTGATGCTAACCTCCAAAGAGTCATTCGTTGCACCCTTTCGGGATAACATTCTTGGCTGCTATGAAGTTGAAAGACTATATTGGATCCATTGCTATTTCCTCTGCTAAGAATGTTTGCTGTGTCGTCTTAGACACTTTTTCTCTCTCTAATCTATCTAAAATATCTATAAGTCTACCATTCGTCCATGCTTGGAATGCTCCTCACTCACGTTTTGATATATTGTTTAGTGATTCTCGATATAATCCAAAGAAGTATCAGCAATATTATTGGTCCTGGCCTAGCGTCTCGTCTTCAGTCACATTCCTACCGCAATATGGTAGCTTCCCTGTGATTTTTCTATAAATACTTTCATGCAAATTTCTTGAATGAGTGCTTCATTATGTTACGTAGATTAGTTTAATTCAGTTTGTTTTGTTTTACGGCAAATCAATCTCAATGGGTCATTTAATGCCGACAATTTTTTTCTGCTAATATTTTTGGTTTTGTCAAAAATACCTTTTCGTTAATATTTTTTTCTCAAAAATGTATAGCTGGTAATATTTTTTTTAAAAACGTATAAATGGTAATAATATTTTTTTCAAAAACGTACAGCTGGCAACATTATTTTTTCAAAAACGTATTATCAGAGGCCTTACTGTTGGACGTAGTTTATCGTCTTATCCAGGACGCGGATGTAGTTTATCGTCATAAACAGGACGACATCTGGGTTGGGACGAGGGTCAAGTATTTGCCCATAGCTGGGACCCTAACAGGTGCTACCACCCCGGGTAAGGGTGGACCTGGGAACACCAGCAATTAAGAGGTGGTTCCACTCTATCAAAACCTCCTGATCAGAGGCCTTGCTGTTGCACGTAGTTTATCGTCTTACCCAGGACGCGGATGTAGTTTATCGTCATACCGCAGACGGATGTTGCATAGACTTTATGAATTTAAGTACTTTACTCGATTGGCAACAACGTTTCATCAATTCACAGTTGAATTGGCCAGATGTAACCGTAATTTCTATACTAACAGTTTCTTTTCTCGCACTTCTCACTTGTGGAACACGATTTCAGTCCCATGCTTTCCAACTAACTTTGATCTTCAAAAATGTAAATTCGTTGTCAATCGTCATCTACTGTCTTCCTGATTATCATATTATTCTCACTTCTTGTTTCTTAATTCTTTCACACGCAGTAACCACTTTTGTTTTAGTGGCTATACTCTCTTGCATGGTGTGAATTCGATTAACAAAAATTATTTAGGACAGTCGTGTAAATAATGTCTGGATTATTCTATAAGTCTTATAGAAACATATGTCTCTTTCCGACACAAATATAATATAAAATAAAACACATTGATATGGCTTTAACACATCCGTATTAGCTGGTTATATCTTTGTGGAGAGTAAATATATTTGACAGGTTTTGTATGTGATGTAGTTAAAAGTAAGCGAAAAGGGGGAGAAAACGCGACGCCCAAACCGATACGTCAATGCAACATTCAAAGCAGTTACAAGCAGGAAACAAATTCCGTTTACACAGATCTCTTTACGATTTCGTCAGAGAGCGGCATTTTCCTCTTGGAGTAAAACCAACCAATCATTAACGAAATGTTGATTTTCGATAGCTCGAAGAAATTTCCTGTAATTTGTCCCGTAATTGTCGTTTGATTATCAACTGTCTTTCGACTTCAAAGATAAATCTTACGGCCAAAGCGCAGGTTAGAGATTGGACGCAATTGTCTGTATTTTTATTTGTTTTGTTTTTTTATTTTTTAGTATTATTTGTGCGTGTGTGTCTTGTTGAAAGAGCGATTCCCGCCATTCGCTTTCAGGGTTTTGTTACGTATCCGTTAAACACTTGTAATTACGTAGTTTCATGTCAGTATAGAGCAAACTGAAAACATGGTCTATTATTACTTAATTTCATGCTATACAATATCCGGACGTTAATCAGAAAGATTTGGTGGCTCATCCGGTAAAGCATTTAACTGTTGTTTACCTTTGTGTAATTATATATATATATATATATATATATATATATATATATATATATATATATATATATATATATATATATATATATATATATAGGCAATATATCTTCGTTCAAACATGTTTCAATGACTAATATAGGCATAGTATGTCTATTTATTTTAAAAATAATCCTTTCTAGTTTTTTTAATTAGTTTCTTGAGGTTAAGTTAAAATTTATCAAGGAAGGCGTCACACGTCTCAGAATTCGAATCTAGCAGGATTAGATCATAGGTTAATCGAAAACTCCAAGGAAAAAAATCTGAGATTTTCTCTTTAATTTGTATTAGGAATTCCTGAACGTTTTGTGGATAAATAGTGAAGTGGTAACTTCTCCGCGGTAATTATTTCATGACTCCAAAGGTATGTATTCGAACATTCTCCATACTATACCAGCCAGTACCAGGATTACGGAAATCCCAGCAAAATACAGAGCGGCATTTTGATCTCAGGTCGTCCAAACGAATAAAGAAAGGCTCGAACTGCATTTTGCACTATTCAAAGATTTTAACAAATGTTACCCAGAAATTCATTTGGAGCTCAGAATAAAATGTTTCAATAGCAAAACTAAATGTTAAAATAGTAAAAATGAATGTTTACATAACGAAACTGAATGTTAAAATAGTAAAATTGAATGTTAAAAGAGTAAAATTGAATGATAAAAGAGTAAAATTGAATGTTTAAATACCGAAACCGAATGTTGAAATTGTAAAACTGAATGTTTACATAGTGAAACTGAAAGTTAAAATAGTAAAAATGAATGTTTACATAACGAAACTGAATGTTAAAATAGTAAAATTGAATGATAAAAGAGTAAAATTGAATGTTTAAATACCGAAACCGTATGTTGAAATTGTAAAACTGAATGTTTACATAGTGAAACTGAAAGTTAAAATAGTAAAAATGAATGTTTACATAACGAAACTGAATGTTAAAATAGTAAAATTGAATGATAAAAGAGTAAAATTGAATGTTTAAATACCGAAACCGAATGTTGAAATTGTAAAACTGAATGTTTACATAGTGAAACTGAAAGTTAAAATATTAAAAATGAATGCTTACATAGCTAAACTGAATGTTAAAATAGTCAAAATGAATGTTTGCCTAGCGAAACTGAATATTACAATAGTAAAACTGAATGGTAAAATAGCAAAACTGAAAGTTAAAGAGTAAAACTGAAAGTTTAAATAGCCATTTTAACGAATGCGTTAACATTTCCATCTAAATAATATCAAGTTTTACCTACACATAGAAATAGTATGCAGTCGACTGTGATCTTTTTTCGAAAATGATGACCTCATTGTTAGCTTATGTTGGTCTTAATTGGATAGGTTCTTGTTTGAATACATCGTTTGATTCCAGTTTCTTTGGAATTGTGGGATTTGCAAAATAACGAAACAGCTGCATTGTTCAAAAGTGATTTCATCTGTAAAACCTTTCGGATTTATAATCGAATTTTTCGCTAAATATAACTTGGCTTTAAAACAGAGTCTAGAGGTGACCAATTGTAGTAATTTACTAAAATCTATTGGTTAGGATTTTAGTTTAGTCGAATACTAATCATTATTTATATATTTGAATCGATTAGGAAACATCGAACGTGTTTATACAAATGAAGATTCTGCCTGGCACATATTTTTGCCGTAAATCGTAACGTCGGTGTTATCGTCACGGAATTTGAAATGTATCAATCGAGTTCAAATTCCGAATCAACCTGTTGCTTCCACTTTATATCTATCTATCTATCTATCTATCTATCTATCTATCTATCTATCTATCTATATATATATATATATATATATATATATATATATATATTTAAAGTGGAAGCAACAGGTTGATTCGGAATTTGAACTCGATTGATATACATAAAACCTTCGAATTTTTGATTTAACAATAGCCAAATCAATCTCGAAGGGGAAAAAAGGTTTTATAAAGAAAGAACCATGAAAGTCTGTCGAAAATAATCGCAGAGATACAGGTTCAAGGCCCAAAGAACAAAACCCTATACGAGTAAACAACTAACTAACTAAAGAGCTCGATACAAACGTAAAGCAGACCTAGTCAAAACCTAATCAGCCAGAAAAACCTGACCCTGACGATCTGCCTAAGTGAATCCTTGGTAGGTTTGTCTGGCTCATTAGGTTTTGACTATATATATATATATATATATATATATATAT